>JAPMOB010243973.1:0-64790 GCA_029875015.1 Lepomis gibbosus | reverse complement strand
GGCACACTGTCAGGTGACACTGATTAACTGAGAGGAAGGACAGACAAGGCCTCACCAGGGATACAGCCTTGAGAGCAGAGTGTCTGTATGCTCTCACATACATGGGTGAAACCAGTGCAGGCAGAGGGTGTGTTTACATTCTCACAAGTGGTAGATTTCTCATTTTTGTTGAGCAGCAGAGACAGTATGATAACAGCGCACTGCTGTCCAACACGAGAGGCACTTGAGCTGTGTAATATCAAGCCATTAGCACTAAGATACAGGATATTAAACATAACCAGTAATGAAAATTAGTAATTCAGCTACTTCATGCAATCATTAGAGTGTTTTTCTATGCCAACACAGTTCTCTTCACAGATGGTATCTGAAAGAAAAATCTGTTTTTTTCTCATTAACATGGAAATTAACATAGTTAAGTGCTCAAAACTGTAATCAGATCATTTTTCTCTGCTTTTGTTTCTACCTGTTATTGCTGGAAAAGTAATTCAGTACAAAAATGTGTCTATGCTGCAGTTGCACCAATTAGTCAATTAATGGATAAAGTTGATCAACAAAATAATATTCTGTCATTTTTCAAGCTATTCTCTGTAATTCAAGCCTTTTATGTGAGGGTTTGCTAATTTGTTTTGATCCTATTTTAGCATTTCCCAACATGGGGTTAAGACCCCTTAAATGGGTCACAAGTTAAATCTAAGGGTTTCACAAGATGCTTTATAGAATAGGTAGAAATTTGAAGATCTAGTAGTTTTACCTTCTTGCTCCTAAAAATGTATAATTTCTTACACTTGTGATACCAGGTCACAAGTAGACAATGCTTTATTTTAAGGTGTCACAAGCCAAAGAAATTGGGAAACATACATGATGGTGAACACAATATCTTTGTTTAGGACTGGAGATGTCACTTTGGGCTTGGGCTTCTTGGGCTTCAGGAAATAGCAACAGGCATTTTTAAGACATTTTATAGATGAAACGATTAATTGAGAAAATAATCAATAGATTAACTCATTCTAAAATAGTAATTATAAATTATATATATAATTATAATAAATTATTATCATTAGTTAGTCAACACACCCGACAGACCAACACATAGAAGTCACTGTCCCACATAGCACATATTACAGTGGCCATTAACTACCATTAGACTTTTGTGTTTTTTAAACTTTCTCTCTAAAACAGTTAAAATATTAACTTGGTAGTTCTTACCACAGGGTGTGTGCTGCAGTTCCAGCCTTCCTGCAGAGCTGTAGAGATATTCTGTCCCCATCATCCATCCCTGGGAGTCTGAGTGTGGACTGTGGGGAGTCTTAGCGATGGGGGGCTGTCTGCTGCTGGATCTTGCCAGCAGGGTGTTGAGACAATTGTGTGCGCTGGGGTCATTTCTTTTGTGGTGGACATGTCGGTTGTTGACGCTGGTGCTGGTGAAGGCCTCATTCACAAACATAGAGCCGTTCCCAGTGTGGTCTCTGGGCTGGCTCGGTGCAGAGTCCTGAGGGATAGAGCAACAGAGCTGAAAGATGAAAATCAAGAACACTGTGAACAGACATTCAGATGAAACTAATATTCTTGCCCAGATTAGTGCTTCTAAAGCAAGAACGGACATTGACAATAGTGTCTACACCTGTGAAACCACTCAACAATGCAGCTTTGAAATGCACTGATGCATTTGCATGAGGCATCAGGAAATACATTTTATAATTCAATAGGCAAAACCTAAAAGGCTCTGTTAATAGACCTTAAGATCAATATCTCTAAACCTGTAATTAAAAGGAATTACATGGGTGGTTCATCCAAAATCAATTTTCTCACTTACCTCTTAGTGGTATCTAGTAAAAAAGGTGGTAGATATAATATAAATAATTTTGTTAGGGTTTTTTGTCCAGGTTTTGAGCAATTTGTCTCTGACTTTTCAGCCTCCACACCAATATAATGGAAGTAATTGGATTTTCACTTGTGATGCTCTGGATTCCCTTTTTTGCTCTTTTTTTCTAAATGTAATTTTTCAATGCTGTGAGCACCACAAGCAAATCTCCATTGTATTGGTGTAGAGTAACAGATGGATACCTCAAACCCTGGACAAAACCCCCTGGTCAGATACTTCCATGTAAGTAGGTAAGTGGAAAATATATTTAATCATTTGGGTGCACTGACCCTTAAATTAATGGTGCAGGGTGTCTTTGCTTCAGCTTGCTTACAGCTTCAGCCCCTCCTATTCTCCTCTCCTAATACCCCTTCTCTCTGCCCCATCTTCACATCAACTGCCAAGGGGAGGCAGCACAGCTAATTGGAAACAACCTGAGAGCCGGTGTATGTGTGTGTGTGTGTCATTCGATCTGTCTGTGACCCTGTGAACTGCTGCCTCTGGCTAAAACATTAACAGGGGAACATTAGGACCTCAACTGCCTCCGCACGCCATTGTCAGACCACTGCTGTTGATGCAGCCTCCACACTGACCAAATTAGATGAATGGAAATAAATAAGTCTACAAAAAGCCAGGACAGCCTCATCATGTCTGGCCTGCTCACAGTGGTGTATAAATTAATGAGGGAGAGAGGGAAAACTGTAACACGAGTCTGCTCATTTGTCTACCCACTCGAGTTTGTGCTCCCTGTGTGCATCTTTTGAACAACAGTAGAGTTTAAAAAGTTACAACAAAGCTGATATTTCTTACCAAATATATTTCAGTGTCCTCTGTCTTCTAAAAATGTAACCTGCTGGGTTTTAGGCCAGACGATTGAATCAGAATGTTGATTAAACCACTGTTTGTATCCTCTTTGGAGGATACAAACAATGCAGAGGCACGTGGAGATGTATACAAACAATCCTCTTTGTTTAGTGCCAGAAGGACTGTTTTAACTGTTTCATTGACACTTAAGATAGGGTGTCAACCTTTTTGTAGACTAGATCTGTTGTTCTCTATGATTAGTTTAGAGCAAAAGACTGTTTATTCCTGTAGATTGAAGGTGGGTTTCACATCTGGGATCGGCGCTCTTTTGTCTGACCAAAAGTAATGAATACAATAATGGTACACCCTTCCTAATTGGGTGATGAAGAAACCAACCAAACGACCAGTGACTATGGACCACATACCTGGAGGATATAAACAACTCATTTTGTGAGAATCAGGAGTGAAAGGTTTAAATCTGAAAGGAGGACCAACTTTTCATTCCACTGCGGTGTTATTTGTTTGTTCTATAACGCCATCTCTTTATTCACTAATTTTTGTAATTAAATCTTTTGTTAATTTTGATTTGGACCCAGCCTCTCCATTCTCAAAATCTGGAAAACGCAACACAGCTACACCTGCTGAACTGAGCAGCACAAAGCCGTACCCAGCAGAGGCACGCAGAGATGTATGCGCTATATTAGTTACCCCACTGCTGCTTGTGCATGTGAAGTACATTGATGCTTAAAGGGCACGGCGAACAGTGCACCCTTTATCCTCCATGCCTTCCAGCAGCAGTGGACATTTCACTGTAGTGCCTTTATAAGGGTCAATAATTTAAGTCATTTCTGACACGATTGATTGGTTTCTTGAGCTACGTGCCTCAGGTTTTAATTATTTTGTCTGAGCTTTTATTTGCAACAGTTTAATTATCATCAATCATTAAGATGTTTATTGGTGAGTGGAGCTGCTGGAGCACTAAGACAAATGATGCTGAAATTGCTCTCATTATCACAGGTCGTATATCAAGAGGGGATTGAGCTGCCCTGTGTAAATGTGTGAACCGGCGTAACTCAGCCTGATAGCTGTTTGAGAAATGCTTCTCATTAATGACTCTAGCCAAGAAATACTCCATAAACACTGCATATCTACCTCACACTCAAGTCAAGGTCAAGAGCTTCGGTATGCAGCGTAACACAGCCCTTGACTAACGGCTCAGATAAAACATCACCAACAACATAACATAACACATAACATCAGGATATTTTAAAATCCACAGACAGAAGAAATAGTTGTCAGATGTGTGCCCCCAACCCCCATCCCCACCTGCTGCCCATCTAAAGGGATGACCATGTGAGGAATCACAGTGGGTAGACTGCTCTGCCGGCTGTGCGTCCAGGTCTGAAGAAGCTTTTGCTGGTTCTCCAGCCGTTCACGCTCCCTCTCCACATTCCTCTGGCCCTCCCTGAGCCGCTCCAAGCTCTGCTGGTACTCCTCCAGCTGCTCATCCAACTCTTCCCTCTCACGCCTTAGCCTCTCCGCCTCCAGGTGGCACTGCCTCTCCCTCTCCTCCAGCCTGCTCTCCTGCTCCCCCTGCTGGCTCTCCCTGGCCTGGCACTCCCTCTCCCAGCGTTCCTTGTCTTGGCGCAGCCGGCCCTGGAGCTGCTGAACCGCCGCCACCTCCTCCTTCCGCTTCTCCAGGTTACGCTGCTTCTCCTGTTCTTGTAGGGTGTTACCCCTGATGCTTGAAAGGTGTGGTCGCTGGGCGCGGGGAGAAGGACGCCCAGTCTCTTGGAGGAGGAGCCTCTGGACCTCATAGCAGCTGTCCTGGATGGTCACCATCACCTGCCACAGAAAGTGAAGGACACAGAGATAGGCTTCATGAAAATGCAAAAGCTTAACTACTACTTAACCACATGTGAAATACTCACAACAGGCAGTAAGAGAAGAGAATTTGAATGGCAAAACATGACGGAAATTATGATCAGGCTGTACTGAGAGCCCTGACTTTTTATGTGTTGAGGCAACAGCATCTCTTTTACGTGGGGAAATTATCCCACAACGACTGAAAGAACTGTGGTTTTCAGGTTTGTATGCAAGAAGGGACAACGAACTTTGAATATGAAAATGTCACTGAGATCAGACACTCACACAGATATGCAAGAGTGTGTACACACAAGCCCCTATGCAAATACACAAACACACTCTAAATTTACATTTTATACCCAAAAGCAGTGTGTTAGTATAGTGAAACAAAAGACCCTCATATGTCTCTCAGCAGGAAAAGATCAGTAGGACTCTCTCTCCCGTAGCTCGCTACATTTGGCTTCAAACAGCTGAGTGCAGTGTTGGTTCTCTGTTTACTGAATCTGTATATTTAAGCCTTTATCCTGACTGAGTAAGACACTAACATAGCATGAATAGGATCTCAATAAGAATAGAAGAGGTTTGTTCATTTGCTGAATTTCTCATAATAATATAATTTACATTTTATGATATAATAATATAATAACACAAATTTAATAATATAGTGAGCAGTATAAAAAACTGTACGTTGAGTAATGTCCTCACCTGCAGACTGTAGAGTAAATGGGTCAGGCTTTGGACACTTTGAGCAACCTGTTAATGGACAGCATTACACACAACAAGCAGATTAACAAAACTGCTGTGTATTTCATGCATGATTTTGAGGGTTTTGTGCAAACGTGTTTATTTCTGTGCTAAACAACGAGTTACACTTGATTCACAGAGATATTTTCCTCTCATGCAAGCTAATGGAGAGCCAAAACTTGAAGTTGCATTCATGCAACATTTGCGCCGCCTTGAGGTTGCATGGTGTCCTACCACCCTGTTAAAGGTTAAAATATCACATTGCAGCTGATAAGAAAATGATTCCCTCTTTTCCGAGTCATTTACCTCACAGGTCACAAAACCCTGCCAACTGTACCACAACTGTGGCATGGTAGTAATAGGAATAACTCTCCATATCCATTTTTAATGGTGCAATACCTTTGGGAAATAAATTGACTTCTTTTATTATGAGCTTATCAATAATTCATCACATTAAGACTGAAAGGTAATTCTAATAGTTTGTGCTGAATTATTAAAACAACTGTTGGCAATCTTGAGCCACACATCTGTGAGGAAATGGAAAGAGGTGACAGTCAGGATGTAAGAGGCTATAATAACCTATAATACCTCTGCAATACCATGACAACTACAGTAATGGGAAACACATCATATTGCTGCATCAATATTTAACTCAAAAAATACATCATGAGGTCATACAAGAATAGTTATAAGCTAAATACATTTCATATATCGGAGACTGTACCTTCAAGTTGATATCATTTGTGTCTGTTTTTTGCAAGAGAGCTGGGGGCTGAAGAGTCCCAGTCCAACCCCCCTCCCTGGCCTCAGGGTTTTCAGGTGAGGCATCAGAGTCTGAGGGGGGCTGTACAAGTGTAGCAGGGCTGACAGGAAACACAGAGTCTGTTTCAGAGTCCGAGCTGTGACTTGATGGGCAACAGGTCGTGGATGACAGTGTGGCTTTCAGGTTCTCAGCTGGGAACAAAAACAGTGTGAAACTGAGTGTGCTGTTCAATCAATTTAAACGATCAAATTAAATATGAGACTGAGAGTTTTACTGGAAGGACATTATAAAATGTTTTGTGACTCCATAATTGAAAATTCTATAAACGGGTTGTCACATTCACTTACTGAGCCTAAGTGCTCAAACGAAAACTAACATTCACACACTGGCGGAACATGTACGCCAGGGGCAATTCGGGGTTCAGTGTCTTGCCCACTTCGACACGCAGCCTGGGGGGAGGCGAGGATTGAACCGCCGACCTTCCGATTAACTGCCAACCCACTCTATCTCCTGAGCCACAGCCGCCCCAGCCCCAGATAACTACATGAATAATATATAAAATACTGGGGGAAAGATGTATGCACTATACACATACATGCACACATATATTTATAGCAATATAATGAAAATTATATGAAATTTACTATATATACATATATGTCATAAGTCATCTGCTACACATTAAGGTGTGTTATAAACCATTTATTAAATGTTTCTATAGTGCTTATAAATGCTAAATAGGAAGGTCAAAGTAAAGTGTTACCATTACTTATGTATTTGTAAAAGTATATGCAAGTTGTCTCACCCTCTTGCAGGGCTGCAGCCAGCAACGCGGAAGCCTGTGGCAGTTCCTCTGAGTGCGGCTGGAAGAGTAGTCGCGGTTCGACAAGCAAAGCATCCGTCCTCCCACTCAGAGCAGAGACCTCTGCATAGAGCTGCAGCTTCTCCTCCAGGCTGGAGCAGATCCGCTGGTCCTGGTTCATCAGACTCTCTGGTACACAAGTTCATAGGGTTCACAGATCAAGATGTGTTGAGATGTGTCGGGGTTAGAAAAATAATCAAGACTTCCAAATACCTTGGAACTTTTGAATCTTCTGAGTACGAGCCTCAGCAGCTCGCTTCTCCTCCTCAGATTCACTTGTGTATTCCTCTTCTTCCTCTGGACAGCTGAGCAGAGAAAACGGCAACTGATGTTTAGACTCACAAACAGATATATCTGAATATGTAGTTTGCACAGACTTACACACCTCTCTACAGCCTCTCTAATGAGCCTCATCCAGGTGTTTCTGTCCTCTTTGGATGACGTGTGGACCTCGTACATTTCTGGCCCGGCAGTCGATGCGCTGATCAAAAACATCCCTCTCTCTTCATTTGCTACTTCTCGCACAATTAACTTCTGCAGTGCGATGACTGGAGGCTTCTGATCCTGAAGCACATTAAAAGTGCAGTGGAATAATATATTATATGATGTTATAGTGGCTCAAGATAAAACAGAACAGATAATTGGGTGTAGCATCATGACAGAGACACAGCTTTGATCTCTGAGATCAACCCGACATAACTAATGTGTGCGTACCACAGTGGCAAATGTATACTTCTGGTCTTTTTCTTGCAGGAAGATGAGTGTATCTATGAGAAGCAGTGCCAGGACATCTGTGGAAGTAAGGATAAACAGGAAAGAATGTTAAAAGGATGCTTTAATAACATATTTATGTTAATGAAAGTATATGTCTGTCTAACCTTTAAGTCGACCAGTAGCAGTCTTCCACAGAAGCAGGCCTTGATGTTTCAGCGTTTGTCCCGGTCCCATCATGTCCTGCTTGCGGAAGGTGTGGCCGTTCTTCAGCTTGGCTGTGCTGCGATTCTCCATGCGGTTCCACACTTCCTGTAACCTCTGATGCCGCTCATATTCACTGACACTCAGGTCCACAGCTGTTATCACCTCTCGAATCTGAATCAGTGCTCTCGAGATGTCGGCATGCTCCTCTGTTTCCTCTGAGGGATCAGGAAGGAGAAATACAAGAAGACTGAAAGAGATATCTTGTTTTACTTATTGTATATTTTCAAATGAAATAATGTATATTGTGCTGTTATTGTTAAGCACTTTGTAAGTATATGTCAGTCTAACAGCTGTTTTGTGAACCATAGGACCACATAGCCAGCAGATGGCAGAAGATGACTGACCTTGAGTATATTGCAGGATCCTTTCTAGCAGTACTGGGTACTTTGTAATCCTTTGGGTTACCAGCAAGATGCACTCTGGGATCTCCCTCCGTCTCACCAAAGAATTATTACCTTGTTGCTTCAAAAAGGCACATAATCAACAGTTATGCTACATCTCACTGAGCAGGAAGGTATGGATGCTTTTATTTTGAAACTGAAACAGAAGGGAGAAAAAAAGATTCTCTGGGAAGGTTAAGTACCTTAATGAAGATCTGAAATCTCTTGTTATGCTGCTGGAGTTCTTTGAAAAAGCCGACTGCTTCATTGTGACGACTGCAGAAATCTCCATATACCTGTTTCATTTTCTCTCTGTTCTCATCTGAAAACTGCAGAAAAACAAACACGCCCAGTGATTCACATCCTCACCGGTTTGCATCTATTACACTATTCCATCTATTAGGAGAAACGTCGTGCCAGGAGACCAACAAACCTGTTGGAGTAAGACATCCCCTATTCGCTGGATGAGGTAGTTCCTGTGTCCGTGGGGCTGGGCTGAGTTCTGTCGTCGCTCCTTCATGGCAGCAAAGAACGCGTGGTGGAAGAGAAGCAGCTGGTCCAGACAGGGAAAGACCCGCTCCACCGCTTCTGTATCTAGCTGCACTTCCTCCTTCATCCCCCGCCGAAAAACCTCTGCCATGATGTGTAGTGTCTGTAGGTGGTGAAGCTCAGTCTGCATCAGCTCTGCATCAGAGGTTCAACATGAGGTCACTCAATGTGTGCGTCAAATAAAATCTTGGAATATATCACGCCACAAAGCTTAGTCTGGAACTCAATCATAGCAATTTTACAATTATGAAAAAATTATATGTTACAGTCATTTTATATATGAAATACTGACACTTGTGACACAGATGACACATTCCAGTGGTCTTCTTTCACAACTCTGACATCTGCTTACCATAGATAACATCCTGCCTTTTGACAGCTCGTTTGTCCTGCTTCTTGCAGAACTTGTGCTCTACTGTCAGACTCCACGACTCAGCCTCGTAATCCAAAGCATCAGCCGACATGTCACTGTGGATATATGTGTCCACACAGTCTGTGTAGAGAAAGCGGTACAAAATCACTTTTAATCCAAACTGCCAGGATTCAGTTCCATTAATAAGTATTTATAACACTTACTGAGCAGAGACAGGGCTCTTCACTTTCAACCATCTCAATCTACTTAAGCACTGGGGCTAATAAATTGGCATTTTAAATGAGGCCAATCTGTTTTTCAAGCGTTTCCTGTTTTGTAACTCACAGTATTTAGTACTTATTCGGCATTTACGTTTTCTCCCAATTTCTCTCCATCAGCTGTGCTGAATGTAAAAGGACCTTGTAAACTACAATGGTCAGCATCTTCTCAAAGAAGGAAAAACAACATTTAGGTATGTGATAAATGTAAAAACTAAACACAGAACTGCACCTTTTATGGTATTTTTCTTTGGGAATCTGTAAAAATTGATAACAATGAGCCTTATTCATGTCGTACCTTCTCCAAAGGATGAGTCAGTGGAGGTGGAGGACAATGGAGTCGGCAGGAGTTCTTCTGATCGGCTGGTCACCTTCCAGGCATCAGACTCTGTCTCTGAACTCTCACTGAGACGACTGTTACACAGAGAAGAACATGGACAACCATTAGTAGCCCCAAATATTTACCAATAACCCCACATCATATAATGTAATTTATAAAGTCTCTGAGCTTTATGACCTGTCACTGTTTGGAAAACTCCCAGAGAGGGAGCACGACTGGGTCGTAGTGTCTTTCCTCTCCCTATGGGCCATGACAGGGAGAGAAGTAGAGGTGGGGATCACACACTGAGGAGGACTGTCTCTCACTGTAAAATCTGTGGGAGAAGCAAACAGAACTATAATCATCCCCATTGCAACCATATTGAAACATTCAACACAACATAGTTAAGTGATCTTGACAGCCTAAATTGTTGGTAACCGTTGACCCTTGAGTTGTAAACTCACTCTGTGGGAGGGAGGCTGTTCTGTTCTTCACCATGGTAACTGCGTACTTATCCTGAAGTTTCTAAGTAATACAAATGAGAGATGCTGGTTACAGCATATAAACAACTGACACAAGGACAGGTTGTAGTAAAATAGGTAGTTCAAAAACATTTTTTATCCTAAAATTTTAAGACACTACTCACCTTCAAACATGGGGGGAGAGACTCCTTACAGCCCTTATGGACAATAGCAGTGCAACCTGGGAAAGAAAGATATTTTTGAAGCTGGCAATTTATTTGAGAAAGATTTTTTGCTACATTTGTTGAAATTATCTTTACATCCTGACAGCAAACACACAAAAAAATCAGTATCTATGGCTGTCACAGGTCTGTAATAAGCACGGCCAATCAGTTAATTCGGCCCGAATAAAATGACTGACTGGTCTACCTATCTTTCTACCTACCTGCCTACCTGCACACATGCTGTCTTCGCCTGAAGTGAGAGGGTGAGGGTTTTCAGGTGGATCCTTTCAAAATAAAGCTGTCTCTTGCTAGTTTTTCAGACATTGACTTTCCTAGCTTTACGTTTATGTACATGTTTTTTCAGTAAAATATATAAAATTAAACAATTACTTACTGGAGCAATGCAGCAGGTCCTTTCCAGATGCTGGTTTTTCACACACTACACACACGGTGGGGCCTAAACATGAGCCTGTGTTCAGCCGATGTCCATTCAGCTGCCTATCCTTGGCCTCTCTGTCCTTCCCTTTCCCCTTGGAAAACCATGCCAGAGACATAAGCGTAAACAAAGAGGCCAAATAGACAGAGACAAAACGTGACTGACAACTACCAGCTAAGAACTCAGAGCAAAGCAGGCCTTAATTCACATTTCTATACACCAGGGCGAAGATCCTTGTCAGATTTCTATTTACAGAGTAAACTCTCCCACGTGTAAGTAGACATATGAGCCTGGAAGGAACCCTTGCATTTTTTTTTAACCATAAAAAGTCCACTGACAAGGAAATGGAGCATAGCATAAACAACACATGCAGGTTGGGGAGGGCGTCCAGCCTCTGTGCTGACTCAACAAAGGATTAATCATTAAAGTAAAAGGAAGGAGGCTGGTCACCATGTTTGGTCTGTCAACCTGACCTTGAGTTATTCCCAGAAACGGTTTCCTGGTTGTGTCACTGAGAGAACAGAAAGACAGTCGCATATTCCTTCCCCGAGTCTAGACCTGGGATATTGGCATTTACAAAAGAATTATAATATTCTATACCATAAATTCTTTTGTAAGGATAAATAGTAAAATTTAATAATACACACCAAACACTTTAAAGGGAACATGACTTGTGTTTTTAAGCTGTCAACTTATGCAGAGTGTGGTATAGCATGTAAGGCTGGCTTGAATGTACAGCAAGAGCAAGTTTAAATTTTGTATAGTTAATCCTTATATTGTAGTTTTTAAATTTAGATTTTTTTGTTTGACGCGTGTAACAGCAGAGGCGTGGACTTCTTGTGGTCTGGGTTTACCTTGGTCTTGTTGCGTGTACTGGACATCCTGCTCTTGAGAAAACTGAAGGTACGAATGACTTTGTACTTCTCTGACTCCACCTTTGTTGGGATATTGTACTTGTCCAACTCCTCCTCTTCAATTCTGAAGAAAAAATCAAATGATGTCAGTGCAATTTGTTACCTTTGCTATGTGTTCCATAACTTACAACACAAGAATTTACTGTTGGTTTGCAGACATGTGTTAGCTGGATTTTCTTCTTGCTGAGTTTACAGGACAACAAGAGCAAGTACGATGGGCTTCTTTAGGTGCAGGCAGGTCCATATGAGTGTGAATTGTACAGCTGTATAATCTTCTATGCTTAAAGGTAGGGCATGTAAGGCTGGAAACACTAGCAAGCAACAGCTACTTTTTAAAGGTATACAAAAAAGATCTAACCCCCGCCCTTCATGCCTCCCTCCAAAGCCACTCCTACACATTTTCATGCACAGAGAGTGTATGGGCAGAGTGCACGCAGATAGGTAGGTAGACAGGCAGTTAGGCCACCCAATCATTTCATTCAGATTGAATGAAATGATTGGCCATGCTTATTACAGTCCCCAGTTAATGGATTTTTTTTTCGTGTCAGAGCATTTGTTTTATTGATTGCTGTCTGGATGTAAAGATTGTCAAGATGTAAAATTTCAGTAAAGAAAAATAAAGCAAATGCTTCTGAAATAAACTGACTATCCTAGCTATAGAGTACACAAGCACATAACTAGTAGTTGAAATGACATTCAAATTCATTCAAAAATAAAATTTCATCTGACATGGCACAGCAAATCATTTCTGGTAAAATAAATGTTGGGGAAAGCATCAGAAATCATATTCTGATCACAAAAAATCCTTTGTTAGTGAAAAAGTGTGTTCATTCTCGGCATTCTCTGTGGAAGTAAATTACTGTAAAATTAGTAGAATTGTTAGAAGCTAGTTACATGCCAAATGACAATGACAGACTTTCGGTGCATATTGTTATGTAAAAGACAATCATAACTTTGTTATTGTTCTGCTGTTAGAGGAGAGGATGAGAGGAGACAAGAAGAGAGGAGATGAGGAAGGGAGAGAAGAGGAAACCAGCAAAGAAGAGGAAATGAGGTGAGGATACAAGGAGACTAAATGAAACAAGGAAATGAGACAGGGAGTAAGGGGAGTAAGGAGAGAATAGGTGATGACAGGCAGAGGAAACCAGCAGAGAAAAGGAAATGAGGAGAGTAGAACAGCAGAGTATCGGATACAAGGAAAGGAGGGGAGGTTGTGGTTCGTTGTCAGGGGGTAAATGTGCTATAAGTTTTGGTTAGGGTTAGTTTGTTTGAACTGGACAATTAAGGATGCTTGAACAGTCGCCCACATACTCTTTGAGGAACTCGGACAGGGTGAGATGTTGGAGGGACTCTGCCAGCTCCATGCTGCCCTCATCATCAGCAGACTGGGCACGCTTACGGAACCTAATTTCCCTGTAAGGAATAGCGCACACAGACGGACAAATGCTGACGTTTTAAGCCTCAAAGGCCAAAGCGATATGCTGCAGTGACATACTAAAGATACAAATCTGGTTGTTCACATCACACACAACCAAACAGGCACAACAAGCTCAGTTTAGTCAATTTAAAAAGAAATAATGCTTTTTGCTCTTTTGCTCTACTCCAGAGTATATCTGGTATCTTCCACTAGGGACTGTTACTGAATTTAATTATTAAATTTGTTGGGTTTTTTATATGAAATAGCAGAGGAAATATCAGATGGCATCATTCCTAATGGGACAGCAGTGAAAGTAGGCATAGAGTGGAATAGGAAGGAAATTATGTCCTTTTTTTAAACAGTGCCACTCCTGTTAGAGCAACAAGAGACCATATAAAGCAGCACTATCACTTTTTGTCATTATTTTACACAAGATTTGTCATTCATTCAAGTCATGAACCATAATTTGCCAGTGCATTGTAACAGTGAGTACATTCATTATAGGTTGAGACATGTATCCATGACACAGCTTTCCATTTCTGAAAACAAGCTACACAAGGCAAGATGACACTGTAAACCACAGATGAAAAACAGAGAAAAAGCATTGTGTTTTACAAAAACAGGGCTGGAAGTAGCTCAGGGTCACACTGATATCTGCACGTCATTGCCTCTATTGTCACTAGAAAAAAGCAGAAAGGATCAAAACACCAGCCACGAATGTAAATCCAACCCGCTTTATAAGGACAAAAGAGCTATTTAAAAGATGGACGCAAACTTCAGAGAACACCCGCTGTCTCCATGTAATCTGGTCATCATGGTTACCCACATATGTTGCTCCTGGAAACGGGGATTCCATTTTTGATTGAAAGTGCTGGCATTTTAATTAAGAGCGAAAGCTGCAATGAGTGAGGCCAATGTAAAAGGCTGACTCATTCAGTATTTGGGCCAGAGAAAGACAGAAATAGCATCTGCAATACAATGTAATCCAAATAAGATTTAAGTCAAATAAAAGACATAAATACCTTTTTTCATGTGACTGCTCTGATATACTGGAGGCTCTTTGCTCTGTGAACATAAAGAATGAGGAGAAGTTGTTCAATACTGTAATATCACTTTGGTGAGCAGAACAAATGACATATTATACAATATATTTAACAATTCAATCAAACTGGGAAACAAAATCAGGAAGCTTCATTCTTCAGACTGTGTCAGAGTGAATATATGACAAAGCCTGTCAGGTTTGATGTACATGCCAAAGAGCTGTTTGCCAAATTTTTACAACAATACATAGGAAAGCTGTAGCACAGACACACAAAGTGCTGAGCCCTCGGAGTCATCGCATGACTCTCACCAGGCTGCAAATGTGATTTCGTCTTCCACACCCGCAGCCATTCTGACTACAATAAGGCTGTGTCATGATTAGGAAGGCCATGCACATACACACATGCAAACACACACCAAGGTTATTACAGTTTCATGACTTTAATTTAGTTTTAATTATTGTTTCACTTGCCTCTTGTACTTTAGTTTAAGCTTTTTCTCAAAGAAATATTCGCAGATTTTACATTTCAGATGATTAGGGAAGAAATAGCAGTTGGTGTCAAATTTTCATTTCATGTTCAGCAAGGAACATTATTTGTTTTGTTTTTTAAATGTTGGATAAATGCCCCCCACTGCTCTGTCCACACACAAGATTAAACAAAGCCTATCTAACAGAAACATGTACTGTACCATGTTTAAATGCACAGATTTATTTAGGCACAACAGTGACATTTCACCTTTTGGTTAGGCTGGTAGTCAAAAGTTGCTTATTTAAACATTCATCAGCTACAGAACAACATTAGCATGTTTCTGGCTACTTAATGAATATAAGTCCAATATTCACTCTCATTTTAACTCTGTTTTGGTCTGATCTGGCTGTTCAGCTGCTGTTCACCAGCTTGTTGTTAACTTTGTGTGTCTGCTGTTCAGTGCTGGGCAGATAGCATACGGTGGGTTTATCAGAGCTCGGTGAAATGTCGGTCAAACTACTGGAGATGCTGATGGGAGTGGTGAGAATAAACCAACCACATTAAAGTTAGGGGGATCTAAAACCAAAACAACGAGCTAAAACGGCCTAAACAGCTCTGTACAGCTGAGGGTTAACTGCTACGTCAGGATTTAATTCTCTGTGGATTAGTCGCGAATATGATACATTGTGTTAATCAAGTCAGATAGTTTAACACTTTCATTATTAGCAGGCAACTCACTTTACAATAATAACCTTGACTCCCAGCTGCGCACACAAAAGCACTGATACTGACAGCGGCGTGTCCAGTACTTACTACCAGGGTGGAGCAGAGACAGAGATTTAGACAGAGAGAGGGCCTGAAGGAGAGATCGGCTGTGGCTGACACTGTGGAGTACGGCATCTACAGGACACAGTGGATAGAGGGCTGCTCACACATCAACTACAGGGCGTGCAAACTATCACCATGCACAGTCAACTCCGGACTGACAGCTATTATATCACTATTTCACGCAATGGTGTAGGTTCATTGTGAATATTTGAAAAACAAACAAAACTAGAATCCTTTTCAAACTGTTTAAGGAATATTTCAACATGTTGGGAAATATGTGTATTTCTCTTTTTTTTTTACAGTTTAAGACCAAGATCCATACCACTCTCACGTCTGTCCGTTTTGTTTTTCAAGGCCGGACTACTTGGCCTCTGGACAGAGCCAGGCTCACTGTTTCCCTCCTTTCTCAGGTCTAAGCTATGCTAAAGATCTTCTCAAAGTAGCTTCCAATTTGATAGACAGATAGTGCTACTGATCTTCTCATCGTGGCAAGAAAGTAAATAGGAGAATTTCCCTATTGCCTTAAGCGTATTTATTTATTCATTGGGAGTTGACTGTACTTTTTATTAGTAGTGAGGCTACATTTGAAAGTCTCTCTTACACCAACTGATATTTTGTGAGACTGCCCATTAGTGACAAACCAAACAAGTGAAGTTAGTTTATGGAAACATTGTTAGTTATGTGTTAGAATAAATATCAAACTATATGAGGTAGTAAACAGTCCCAGATTTACTGACCAGGGCTGATATCTGAAGTGTGGTTGTACCGGGCAAAACGAGCAGGACGCAAACTGATTTTGGAGGAAGAGTATGAATACGAACGCAGTCGAATCCCCTGGTTGCCCGATTCCTAGACAAGTGAAAGAATGATTAAAAACAAAAACATACACAGTTCAAACAATACTTCCCGTGATATAGGGAGAAGTGGAAATAATTGATGAAAGTGTTATAGAGCCTGAGATGGTATTTTACTTTTATGGTGGGTTCACATGAGGAGGCAGACTGGCTGCGAGTGCAAGTAAGGTCAGGGGAGGGATGAAAGGTTTCCCTTTTGTCTTCACTTTTCTCAACATCTGACAAGAGCGGAGAAAGTGGAGACTTTGACTCAGTGCTGTCCTCTTCACTGTCCACTTCCAGAGCCACTAGACTGGGACTGGAACAATACGGACCAGTTAAACACAAGAGACACACAGACATGCAGAAATGACTGCCTTCTGACTGGAGAAAACCTTCTACAATATTTAATACCTGAGATCGCAGGTGTCCATGGGAGGACTTTCTGTCTGATTGGTCGGTTCAGAGGAGGCAGGATGGTTCAGCCTGACCAGGGCCTGGTCAGCAGGTGAGAGTGGGGGAGAGCAGGGTACAGAGGGAGGGTAAAAATCTTCTGAATAGGGTGGAGGAGTGTCAGTAGCTACCAGGAGATCTTCTGAGTCCACCGTGTCCCATAACCCGCTGTCCGTTCCTGTGCTGTCCCTGGTCACACCACTGACTTTACTCGTACTATACTTGATGTTGTCATCTTCCGGCTAAAGTAAAAACACAAAACAGGAGAAAAAAGTGCAAAATAAAGCAATGCATTTTTAAAAAGTACCAAAAAAGAAAAGACTAAATGATGAATCTGTGTTTAAAGTGAGAGGTTGATGCATGACCTGTGTCGGCTGTGTGATGGTCTGATCGCTGCCGTTGATCATGGAGAGCAGAGGGTCTGTAGCATGCTGTGTGAACTGGATCTGGTCTCTGCTGGCCTGCATGGGATGTCCATTCACTGTGATAAACATACAGTAGAATCTCAGGATAGCTTCAGTATACTTTAGAATCATTCCAACAGACAGCTTCTCTTTGTCTCCCCTCCCTTTTCCCTGTTAAGATCAACTACTCTACAGTACAGTAGTGTGCAAGATGTCTACGAGAAATTTGTTTTTATTCCGCTAAATGATTTACTGTCACAGAGCATGGTAAGATGCCACTTTTCATTACCATTTTTCATCCCAACATCAGCCAGATACGGTGCTTAAATGTCTGGTTGATACAGAGAGCAGGTCTCAGAATAGTGTGAGACAGCCACATATCTTGACCAGACAATATATTTCTCTATCACCAGATAATAAAAACCAACCATCAACCATTAAACTAGACAACCTACAGAAGAGAGAAAAAACAAATCACCAAACGTCATGTATATGTTTTCAATTTGACTTCAGTTAAGCCTTCTGTTTTCCTTCTAGTAATTTCATTGTGCCATAATTCATTGATCTTTCATCACTTAAATGTCAAGGCTTAGAGTAAAAAAAGGAAAACGTGATGAGACACTGCATACCTACTGTTTGACCTTTAAAGGTTTGTTTTCATATAAACCTCCACATATCAAAATTAACAGCAGCTTGTCTATTTTTCGGGAAAAAGTATTGACTTGTGTTGAGTCACGCTCTGTTTTCTTTGCTTAAAAATATGCTCAACCTGCAGAACCCCCCCCCCGAGACAGGCAAGTGAGAAAAAAGACTTCTGGTGATATATTTTCTAAATCAGATCTAAATTTTATGACTTGAAAAACAGATGGAAAAAAGTTATTGCCAGGTGAAAAAAACAGTTTGGGCAGGTGAAAAACATTTACATTGTCAGGATCATATGTCAGTGTTTGTTGTTGTAATACTCATGTCGGCCACAAGAGGCAGAAATGCACCACTACCCAATTGTTCTAAATAGGTTTAAAACAAATAAAAATAAAAGCATTCATGTTTTCTTCCAGGTGAGTTTTAATTTCTCCATGCACTCATGAACACAAGCTACATCCATTGCACTGTCATCTCTTTCATTTGGCTAGACATGTATTATATGCATCACCTGGAAGAAAACAAAGCACCACTGCAATAAAGTACAATCTTTCAGAATTGCTAACATCTGTAGATTCTTAGATGTATTTACTTTTTTAACATGAGAAAGCTGACAAAATATGTATTGATATGGAGTAAAGTATTAATTAATTATACATATAACTGAATTATTATTTCTTATGTATTAACAAGCAGCATATTATTGTGCACTATTGTATAGGTTGTAGCTAGTCATGGTGGTGCTAATTTTAACTCCTTTACATACTATTGGATGTGTTAATCCATAAGAACGCATCATAGATGATTACATGGTTTGTATATAAAATCTTAATCTGTAACATAACTAGTAGCTATAGCTGTCAAGTGTATAAAGTACAGTGAGAACAGCATATGTACAGTTATACTGTATGTACCAGTGCTGACATGATTACATATCTAAAAGGGTGGAGGATGGTATTTCTAACAATGTGGAAAATTACCTCACTTGATGAACAGCCATTTTCAGAGCTCTCTGTGCACTTTCCACCCAGACTTTGATGTCTGGGCCAGCCATGCCTGCACTAATGTAAGGGAAATCCTGGGCATCACAGAGGCATTTCCTCTCTGCTGCTCTCACACAGTGAAGACATTAGCATGGAGCTCAAACATACAAGGAAGATTTCTCAAATCCATTCATTGTATTTATCTTGTTTTCTCTATATATCTGTCAAGCTGCTTTCATTTTTTTCTCAAATTAAACTGTCAGCATGTATGCACCGATACAAAAATCACACTCTGTTAAATTTAAAGTATGGTGACCGACTGAAGCAGCACCAGTCTCAGCTGTTAGACTAATTGTCACACTGGCTAGTTCCAACAATAACTGACACTGCTGAGTTATGTCAGTGAAACCGGAGAAAACCTAACGATCATTTCGACAGATCTGGAAAAAACAATAACTCTGGATGACAACTTTATACCACAGTGGCCTCGAGACGCTATCATCACAACAAAAGTATTCAGCACAACAGTGAGTTTGACAACTTGAGCAATACAGAAGAATCTGCAATCTGCTTAAAGAGGACAGAATTGGGATCAATGCCCCTGTGTAGTCATTCATTGTTACTTCACGTAGACACGTTATCATACTCACACACACACACACACACACACACACTTCAGTTTATGGTCACAAAATTTACGGGCTCCATTCCACAGCACTACAGTCTCTCTTGAGTTTACAACAAACTCTTCATTCTTCCACGACAACACACAGGAAATTAGCATTCACAGTAACCGTGGCAACATCTGAAACATTCAAAGTTTTTACTAGCCAGTGAGTGTTTGCACTAGCTGAGCTTATACAATCTTGTGTGCACGCGTGTGGTTAAAGAGAATTCAAGGTTAATGCATGTGGCTCACCTAAAATGTCAGCTTTTATAAACCTGCGACATTTGAGCTCGTTAACATCCCCCTTCTCAGTTCAAGTACAGAGCCTCACTGTCCGATCCAGGGGAGTCGGGGGAGGGGATGGCAGGGCGCTAGGCCAGAGGGGACCATCTCCCAGCAAACAGAGTTTGAGTGGGACAAGCATGACCTCATTCCTGTCTTTGTCCCAGTGACAGGGCAGATTCCTGGACTCTCAGACTGAGTCATTGTAGAGGCCAACAGCTAAAGCCCCAACCTGTACCACCTAAAGACAGACTGCAGGAGGATAATACATCCGCTTAATCAAAGAAAACTGCTCATCAGCCTCAGACAGAAGTGAATCCCTGTCTGTGTCTGTGAAGCAGTAAGTGTATTGATTTCCTATGACGTGATTCAAAACAGAGCTGTGCATATTGTGCCAGCACCACAAGAAAAAGCATTTCAGTCAGTCTTCTCAACCAGCATATTATGCATTGTTCCCACACCCTGCTGTTCAGTACAGCCACAAATATGTTGTTGTGTTTTTTTATGAATTACCCATTCATCATTTAAGCCACATGGAGCTCCTTGCTAATGCCTGTGCAGAATAAACATATTCTCCCCAAAAAGAGTGCGTTGGCAGCAACGGGACATCAGGTCCTCTAGATATGACTCTGCTATCCAACAATGAAAGCCAGATGCCAAAGTATTATTGCCAAAATATAAAAATGGAAACAGTAATTTGGTCTGGATGAGTCGCTAATGTGTTTGCAGAGCCAAAAGAAAAAAAGAGAAGAATTACCAGATAATATGGATGGGTACACTTCTACATCGTCGTCGTCATCCAAAGACAGAACAAGCTTTTCTTCAAAAACCTTAAAAAAGCACAGAGGAATGATGGAAAATTCAAGTAGGGTTTACTTTGAAACAACACAGACACATGCACAGTTGCATGCTAGAAACAGTGAGGAACTTCAGAGGCAAATCTTTAAACATTTACAGCACACGACACCACAGACGTCACTATTTATCTGTATATATACTTACATTGTCCACCAGCGCGTGCTCTTCCACTCGGAGCTCCTTGCTAATGCCTGTACAAAATAAAAATATTTAACCAGAAGTTGATGTGTGCCACACTAACACTCTCCGCCTCCTCCCAAGAAGAGTCAGGTCCTCTGGATATGACTCTACTATCCAGGAATGGAAAACTGGCCAAAAGAGATGTTGTGCAGGTCCAAAGCAGCAGGTCCAGAGGAAGAGCACATACTCCCTACTGTGAGGTTGTTATTTCAAGACGATTAATTGACGGCTGCTGAAGTTGGAACAGGGTTAAGGTCAATACTGAGGTACACTTCCTGCTTCCCTTTATGAGTCGATTCTGCCATCTGCCATCTCTATGGTTACCAAAAAACAGTGGCAACAGGTTAAGCGAGAGCTTCCAAATGTGTGCGTGTGTGTGTGAGCATGCATGACAGAGAGAGACAGAGAGAAAAATAAAGCAGGTAGCAGCAGCACTGACAATCTGCAAGGATCTCTCTCTCTCTCTCTCTCTGTGGTTGATGCCAGCCTGAGCATGTCACCCCCTGGAAAAAAAACAATCTACACTTTAAGTTTTCTCTGTACTCTGAAGAAGAACAAACACATGTGTAAAGGAGAGGGTGCCTTTTATGGTGTCTGCTGGAAGTGTTTTCTTAGTCTCTTTAGGTTGTAAGTGATGGATGTCCGACCACATGGCTGTTTGCTCAAGTGAATGTGTGGTGGTTCACTTTCCACCGCTCTTCAGTAAAGCGTCTGCACTCGCATACCGCCACACACACACACACACACAGTAAATAAGAGCTGTTGGTGCATGCTGAGACCAATATGACGGCAATACTAAGGCTGCAACTAATCATTATTTTTATTATAGAGTAATCTGTACATCATTATTGTTGATGAAGCAAATTATTGTTTTGTGTACGAAAAAATGGCCATCACAATTGCCCAGACCCCAACGGGACGTCTGCAAACTTCTTTTTTGGCTGAAAAACAACAGTCCAACATCTACAAACACATTTACTGTAACCTAAAACAGCAAAAATCAGCATTGACAAGCTGATTCTCAAACTGATGAAAGATCAATTGCTTATCCAAATTGTTAACAATAAGTTTTCTGTCAACAACAAATCAAGTCAAATATCAGCACAACTACAATTGTGAGTCTTTATGTGCTTTTGTCACTCTGTATTTATGCATGTGTGTGTGTGTCTGACTCTGCATGTGACTTTTGTTTTTTGCAGCTCATGTTGCACAGCTGGTACATCCATGTGACAGCTAACATGTGGATAATGAAAGAGAACACAGGTAACAGGCACATGTCTGGATTGAGCTCACCCGTGTCTCATGTAGGAGTATCACGGGTAAACAGGCGCTTGATTGCAACTGATCATAAGTGCATACCTTCAATTGGTATAATTGAGTGCTTTTGGGATACATCTTGGCATACATCTTTGAGTCACAGATAACAAAACTCATTATCAATCAGATAATAGCAAATACGTTCAAGAGTTCAATATAATAAGGTACCTTACCTTCACTGATAGGAGGTAATTCCTCTTTGCCTCTCATGTCTACTTCACTATCAGCTTTGAGCTCATTGATCTGGAACACAAACAACTCTTATGTTATCACAATCGCATTGTAAATAACAAACAGCAAGTATAATCGAAAGATTATGATATTGTACGTTTATTTGTTCATATTGTCATAATTATAGACAAAAAAGCCGTGAAACTATAAAAGCAAAACCCTGCAGAGTGACTCATATTTCATTGTGCGCAAGCTACTCACATCACTGCTCATGACCTGTCTCCTCTTCTTGTTTCCACATTCTGCCCTCCGATTTACTAGCTGCTGTTTTGTTTACCGTTACTTGCTCAACTCTTATCAAAATGTCTGATTACTAAGTTAGTGGGTGTGAGAGTCAAGGACTTACTGTTTACACAAGCCTGAACAAAACCTGTGCAAATGGCCTTATCTTGACAGCAAAGACACATTACATCAAGCCCAGAGATGCATGGGAATTACAATAAGACTTTTTAATAAATGTGTTCCCAGTGGTTTGCTCTCACCAGTTTGAGGATGCTTTGGTCTCCCAGTCTGTCTCGGTAGATCATGATGCCATCCTGAGAACAGCTGCCGGGTGTCTGCCGCACAGTCAGGGTCAGGGAGTCCGTCCCGGGACAAAACCTCAACATGCAGGAGTTGTCGGACCACACACACCACACACCAGGAACAGGGCCCACTACAGGACCTGGGGGGCTGAAGAGGAGAAAGAAAGAAGCAAAAGCGCCCACAATTAGAATAAAGTTTTCATGAAGTGAAGTTAGTATAATGTGAATTTAATGAGAACAGACAGGAGCCTCCCCTATGAATTAGCCTTATCAAAAGTCTTTGTTAGTCAACATGCATTCTCATTGTTATATCATTTGTATGCTTTCTCTCCGATGATAAGTTTGCAAGCTCTATCTGTACAACTTTATCAATGCATGTGAAAATGTTGAGCAAGACTTACTATATCATATATTTAACGCAATGCAGGTGTCTAAATGAATGTGTACATTTCCATTTTTATTAAACAATTCTACATCCAGTTCTTGTTATCTACCTCTTATCACACTTGAAGGAACTCTATTGTGCAGTGTATTTTCTTTGTTGCTTGAGTAGATTTATGCAGTTGCGGAAAAAGTAAATAGGGTTTTTGCTGCAAGCCTTGGGGTTTTGTAGTATGTGTGTTATTTTGCCAGTGGAAAATAGTGTGTGCATCTATGGTCTTATAAAGATGTGGTTGTGGACTTGCCTGAGCTGATGTTTGAGTCATGACTAATTGCATGATAATGTTTGAGTCATGACTAACTGCATAACCTTCTCTTGCCATTAAAAAAACTTCAAGAAAGCCTTTAAATTCCTTAAAAAGTTCAAGAAATTCCATTTGAAAGGGCTCTTGGAAGCAACTAAAGATGTTTGTCTATCAAACTTAATGAGAACACATTATTTTATGTTTGTACTTTTGCCTCAGAATTGGACAAACAGATTAAATCATAGTCTTACGCTGCCAGCACCCTGAACATGGCATGCTGTCCGTCCTTCTGAGCCAGCTGGAGGGGTGTGTCTCCCTCCTGATTGGGTAAGGTCAATGCCCTTTGACCTCTTGGTTGGTGAATTAAGAAACGGGAGAGATGGACCAAACCTAAACGGACTGCAAGATGAAGAAGAGTTTCTTTGGGCTGAAGCTCAGCAGCTAGAGAGAAAGAGAGAAACAAGTAATGAAGAGGAAATTATATGCAGGCAGAGACATTCAGTTTACTGCAGCTTTACCTGAAATTAAAGACTATTTATGTTTAATAAATCAGATTTTCAGTAATTATGAAAGGCTTAAAATGAATGAAAACACTGGGTTTCAATATCTTGATCATGCATACTTCAGGTCAAAATGAACTAAAATACAAGACCATCTAAATATTTGCAGTCAATATACATTGGTTGATAAAAGCTTAACGAACAGTAACAAGCAATTGCAGTTCAGAAATGCAGAACTAAGTTTAACGTATTTAAGACAAAGTGTCACCATTACATAGTCTCTGCCAGATTGCACAGACATAAAGATTGTTCAACTGTTAAATGTCCCAATTAGGATATATCTTGGACACAATTACTTTAAAAACAATGAATCTGACGGATCAGTATCTACATTGTTGTTAATGTTATGTGTTTATGTGAAAATGTTTTAAAAATTGCTATTGGCCGATATATCATAATTGGAAACTCCCAAATATCGTTATCAGCATCAGCCTCAAAAATCCAGTATCAGTCAGGCGCTACTACATTTAATATGCAAAGTAAAGCTTTACTTCAAACTGATCATGGAGAATGTAGAGATTATGTGCCGCATTATACATTTACATTGACTCATTTGGCAGACGCTTTTATCCAAAGCGACTTACATTTGAGGAACAACTTGCAAGTATCAACAGAACAGATTATGTATGTAATGTTAGACAGTAGCAACCATTGAAGATGAAGGCATGAAGGGCTTTTTCAAGGAAGTACAGCAGTACATCAATAATATTATTACCTAGAAAAACTGGATGTTTCACCGCGTCAACACCTGCTGTAAAACGGTTGCTGCCTTTTGTCTCATGTGCAGTGGAGCATAAGGGTGTATAAACAACATGTATCAGGGTATATAAACAATCCCAATCCGTGTGACCCTGAATGTTGCTTTAACATGGACTCTCTTGGCTAATATGATGCAGCAGCACAGGGTGGCAACTGCTGACCGCAAATCCTCCATGTACACCCTGTTGTTTTGTAAGCACAGCATGAAAGACTGTTTCAGACAGGACCAGAGGTACTTCATCTTTGGGCCTTCCATGTAAGTGTGGGTGAGAGCTGAAGGTTGCCATGGTTCTAACTTTCCAACTCAAAAACAGTGTGCAGAAGAATTCAATTTTTAGAATTCAACTTTTATTTTCTTGTTTCCTTACAGTTTGTTGCCGGAGCACTGGGACGAACTAAAATGCCCCGTCACCTCCACAATGGCCCCGTTAATTGTGACCCAGTTTCAACCGACTGAGAGAAGTGAATACTGAACATGCTCTTCAAGCAAAGTTGAACAAACAAGAATGTCATTGTCAAATACACCAGTGAATAGTGCACTGAGGCACTAGGGCCCTGCATCTACTTTGCATTTGCACCCCGCCCTTGGACACTGCAAACCATGTACATATATTGTGCTGCTGATACTAAGACTGTATGTGACCTTCAGCAGAGGGCTGAACAGGACATTTGTTGAGGGATCCAGTCTGTCTCAGAACTCATTTCCTTTTACTTCCCATGCTAAATAAAAAACTGTCTGGACCTCTAAGAGGGAATAAACTATCTGCACAAACTCTATCAGCTCAGTATACTTTCCCATACTAGGGAATGTAATGTTTTAAAAAAATCAGATTGAACATGCTCCTGTGTTCACTATACAGCAATATCTTGGCATTCTTTGAGTGTTTCATCCTCATTTAATAATAATAAGAGGAGACACTTCACTGCTTTGAAATAATGAAATTTCATAAATAAATAAATCTGAGGCCAGAAAGAACTCTGACACAGCTGTGGTGTAAAGGAGTGGGAGTGCAGAGGAGGATTTTGGGAGTTGATTTAATAGACGAGGAGGTCTGCAAGACAACTCTAATCTGACTGAAGAGTAATAATGGCATTAATTGCACCATCTTTGGAGCACACTGGCCTCTGCCCGGCTGGCTGGCTGGTCCTGCACATCATGTGATGAAAGAGCTGGGCTGCAGAGTCAGATCTCATGTTGAGTTTTGCAACCTACTAAATCCTGAAGGACTTACAGTGTTTGTTTGTCATTGTCAAAGGGTCATTTCACATATGTTACAAAAACATCTAGCAGTATCAGGCTAGTTTTTGTTGTCATTCGCCCAGGTTTTGAGATATCTGAGGTTTTGTGATTCCCTATGTAAATGTATAGGGATCTTTCTTCTTTATAATACAGGCTTTACTGTCGGCCACATCTCAAGTGACCACATTACCACTTCCCCACATAATTTTACACAGCAAGACAATTTTACATATGATACATGAGTTATCTTGGTATATAAAAGTTGATTTCACCAACCATGTTGATTAAAAATTTTTGAAAAAGTAAATCTGCAATTAGAATAACAGTAGTTTGATGTAACGCTAGTTAGCAAGTTAACTAAACAGCATAACTTAGAGAGACATACTACTAATTGCAAGTTTGATCATACATGTCATTTTTTGACCCACTTGTGGATGGAGTGTAGGTCCTAATGAACTATGTATCTAAGGTTACAAATTTGGATGAACCAGCCCTTAGGAATATATATTCAGATGTAAAGTAACAGTAGCAAAAAATGCAAAAAAAGTTTTAAAAGGAAGTCTCATATCTGCTAAGTAGAGGGGAATCCCTGATATTTGACCTCTGCGAATGATACAGGAAGTAACAGAGCACAAACATGAGCAGATAAGCCTCTAGGAATTGTGAATTCCTTCACTCTTCTAGGAGACAGAAATACATTTACACCCCTTAAATTTGCTCTGTTTCAGTTAGACTGGTTTGATTTTTAAAGTTAAAAGGATTCATACAGCACAATATACAGACGCATCTGTGCTTTAGAACTGCCAGAAAGCATCACTAACAGGCAAAGATTGGAGTGGCGATAAAATTACTTCTGGCAAATAAAACCCCACAAAATCTTGAGCTACACTCTCACTTCCTATTTCATTACCTTCTCTAGGTTTACTGTCAGTGTTTTTCCACTGTTGAGGGTAATCCATGTTGGCCATAGCCTGTGTGATCTTCTCATCCAGGTGCCTGAGACCAGCTTCATCACCTGAACTTTGTCTGAGCTGCACATCCTCCTCATTGAGGTCTAACCCTAGAGCAGAGAGCTCCTCATCAGCTGCCTGCGCCCACGTGGAAAACCTCTTCAGGACTTCTATGTAGCTCTGGGGGCCAAGCTGGTCCCTGTTTGCACTCAGGTACTCTGCTGCTTCCTGGGCAACGTCCCTGTGGTATTCAAGAGATGCTTCCCCCTCGCATGGCTTGAGTTGGTTCTCTGCATAAAAGTAGGATGTAACCGAGACATTTTCTACAAGGGCATGGCCTGTGGGAGATAGAGAAAACCATGACAGGTGGGAGTGAGACAATGACTGGCAAAGAGAAAAATCTGAGCGTTTTCAGAGGTTGAATGAAGGGCATACCTGGAACTGTGAAGATAAGGGTCAGCCCATCATCTCCTGTTTTTGCTGCAG
This sequence comes from Lepomis gibbosus, assembly GCA_029875015.1. NCBI lineage: Eukaryota > Metazoa > Chordata > Actinopteri > Centrarchiformes > Centrarchidae > Lepomis > Lepomis gibbosus. The sequence continues at coordinate 37,188 of JAPMOB010243973.1, read as the reverse complement.
TCACATGTGTAAGTCCAGAGCCTTGAACAACAACATAAAATTCTGCATCTTCGGGAACACTGGCTTGTAACCTTACATGGGCCTCCACCTGTCCCTGAGAAGAAAAAAAGAAAATTCAATTCAATTTAACTACTTTAACAACACAACCAATGTATTTAATTCATATTCATAATCCATCATAATCATCACTCAGTTTCAGAAAGTTCAGTGTACTAAGGTGCAAAAATTGGGTAGCAGGGGAAAAAGAAGAAAGAAAGACACAAATCATTTTCTCACTATATGAGTGAGCTGCACCTCATTGAGTGTCTACTTCATGATCCACCTTCATAATGGGATTCATTATTTCATTGACCTTGTTTTGTATTGATCTCATCTAAACTCACCCCAAAGACAGCCACAACTCTAAAGACATGGAGGGCAAGAGAAGCAGAAAGATTTTATTGAGTAGAGGCTCACGCTGGGTGTAAACAAACACATACATTATCTCAAACACAGGCGTGCTCTCTATCGCTCACATTATTCACCATATTCGATATGTTGTGCAGCATATAACACTGATGCAGAGACATCGAAGCACTCAGTAAACAGGGTGAATGTAATGCCTCTTAGTCACTGATAAAACTAAGAACATGTTTTTGTCCTCAGTATCAATATAAATCACAGAAAACTAATTATTTTCCTGACCTTTACAAGACGGTTAGGTCAGAGTGTATCTTTCAAGTTCAAGAGGGGTCTCATACTTGGAGTTCCATAGTGGTGCAATATCCTTATCTTCTGTTTGCTTGTGCTCAGCTTAGGGTTTTGTCTTGTGATTAATAAGGGTCTTTAATTAAGCCTTATTATTAACACTCAAGGCTAAGGCATCCATCATATTAAAATGTGGTTTGAGGGCCTAAATCAGCTTAACTTAACATTTCAAGAATGTAACCGTGTCTTCTAAAGCCACCCGATCCTGCATTTTGCTTCTTCTCAATGCACTACTGAGTTTGAGTCATAATTTGTGTATCAATTCAGAAGGAGAGCAGGTAAATACAATGCTTAGTTTAGATAATTATATTTAGATAATTATAATTAGTTTAGATTGTGTTTCAATTAAATCTAAACAACATAATCATCTTTATAAAAGGCTACATCCACGCTACCAGCTGTGAGGCTGCACTTAGGCATAGCAGTGCTTTGAGCTAAATACTAATGTCAGCATGCCACCATGCTCAAAAAGATAATGTTAACATGTTGATGTTTAACAGGTATAATATTTACCATGGTAACTATATGGTTTAGCATGTTAAAATGGTGTTTGATCATAAACCAAATAAGACATATTAATAAAGTAAAATTTTCACCTGATGATGGAGCCAGACAAAAACTCAGGGCATTACCAAAGTTATGTCCCAATTAATGTGGGATTTTTTTAGCCCACTATTTATATCTGGGAGTTTAAAAAATGCAATAATGATACATTTGGGATTGTATTTTTTTTTTTACATATGTTTACATAACACAATCATGCTCATTTGGGGATCATGAATGTCATTTGAGTTGAATCCATTTAGTAGATGTTGAGATATTTCTCAGGGGATCACCAAAGTCAGTACATCCCCTGGGGACCATGAATGTCTGAATCAAAAAGTTCAGTGGCGGACTGACTGACAGGCTGAGATTGCCACCCGTACTGTTGTCGATAAAAGCAAAATATGAGACTAAGATTTGCAGAATGCAAATATGAATAGATTCTTATTCTATACTACTTCTAGATTTGGCCACTGGAGTAAATGTAGGGGTATAGTGAGATTGCAAGTTGCATGGAAAAGAACACAGATAAGGGATACATAGTGTTATTTTCAAACTGCATTTAGAAATCTTTCACTTGTACATGAAGAATTTTTAATACAATTACACGGGAAAGATTTCTGTACGCAACATCATAAGGATAAGGAAAGGCCATCTTGACTGTGGCTGACAAATCAATAAATGAGGTTGTATTAAGTCTACAATTGTGACTGAGACTTCAAACTGATATAAGGCTCCCTTTTATTTACTTTGCCCCTAAACTCTTGAAGCTTGGGGCTGAGATCCTACTCAGGGTGCAGTTTCTCAGCTTGTTGTGTGCACTAAGTGGTTAGCTGCAGTACCACTTAGTGCACACTCATTGTTAATGTTATCGCTGATTGTTTTTCCACCTAACAAAAAGATAAGATGTCAGCCTGTGGTTTGTGCAGCTTTTCTGATTTCTTACAAGGCTAGCTAGACACAGGGCATTGATTGTTATTTTACATTTAGTAGATTTTGATATTTGAAAAAAAAATAGAATTTCATTTCATTATGGGTGTTGATGGAGCAGTGGATAAAACACATGCCTTTAGTCTGGGAGACCTGGGTTTGATTCCCACTGTGACACATCCACCAATGTTTGTCTGAGCAAGACAGTTAACCCCTAATTGCTCCAGAGCCGTGTGACCTCTGACAAATATAGTAAATCTAGGTCGCTTTGGATAAACGCATCAAATATTTTTTTAATTATTAATTTAATTAAAATGTGACAGAATACCTTTATGTTGAGAAACCATGACATTTTATTTAACTTTTGCACTGGGAGGACTTTCCAAAGATCATATCCACTCTTACACGAATTCTTTCTATTTATCGTCACTTGAGAAGTCTGATTTATCATGTTAATATCAAGGAGCTTTATCCAGTCTGTCTTTAGTGTTTTTTTAAAAATTGTCCTCCAGCTGTTGAAATGTCTACAAAAGACACAGAAACGTATGTGAACAATTATTGTTAACATTTTGATTTGGTTTTCACTCCTTCAAGGATGGTGTAGGTCCCACTTAATCCCAACAATCTGCTGCAGCCTCAGATAATATTGGTTTACCCAGGTACAATTTGATCAGACAGAATTAGGTTGATCCTAACTGTACCTCCTGTGCCTTGGGGAAGAGGAAGGAGGATGGCTGGCTGGTGATAAGACTGACGCGATCTATGGCCTTTCCTCCTGACAAAACCTGATCCAATAACAATGAAATATTCAACAGCTTGTGGTTTGCCTCATGCCTCACATATGGGCAGTTCTCAGGTCAGGTATAGTGTGTTAATTATGGAACATAAACATGAGGAGATTTATCACATATGCAATAGGAGCTTGATGCAAATCTAAAAGGCAATCGTGCTGTTTAGATGACCTTAATAAGATATGAAAACTGGTGGGTATTAATATGTGTTTTCATTAGAACACCAAATCCAAGGATACACCAGTGACATGATTTTATAATTTCCCTGTGTTGTTGTCAATTCAGTGGAGAAAAACAACATCAGATCTGCTGCCTGTGGTCTCCAGGAAACCAGCAGTCATCAGCTTTAGAGCTCTTTGCCATGATCTCCTGAGTGCAACACATAGGTGACGTCAGGGGAGCAAGATCACTGCCACTGACTGCAACAACAAAAACATTGCCAACAACAGTCCGCTCCCTGAGAAGACAGCCTGACGTCAGCAGGGACAGTGTATTTTTTTCTTTTATATTTTCACATCATGATTTTTCAGTTAAGAATCCAACACAAATTACATTTTGTCTCATTAAGAGACATTCTATTGAGCAATTACATGTGCTGAAATCTCCAGATGAAATTATATGAAAAGACATCTGTAACAGTCACTATAAATCATTATAACCTAATAGTTTAGTTTTGACCAGAAATAAACAGGGCGGAAAAAGGCATATGCTTGGACCACTTTACCAACTTCCACATGCTCAATACATTTAATAAGCATTCAAACAAGCTAATACATAAAGCATAGTGTTTTCTAACTCATACAAATGTTTGAAGTGGAAATAATTTCATATTTTTAATTCATACAGTACCACAATGACACATGGTATATCTGAGCTAAAAGAAACTCAGTGGACGAGGATCTCATTCGACTTTTGAGGGGGACTAGAACTGTGCTGTAGGCCTTTCTCATACTCAGCTGAGACACATACCTCTGATTTAATCTGCTGTGCAAATTAGATACTAATAGCTAGTCTACATGTCAGAAAATGCTAGTCAGTAAAACTGGAGGGGTGCTGCAAATGTTTTTTTCTTTTTCAAAGAACAGGGCTCCAAAAGACTCACTGTTACTTAATAACACCAAGACGTACCTGAATTTTGGGCAAAATGTTTAGTTGAAATGAATTATTTTTAAGAATCATATTGATATTTTAGGTCTGCTATATTTAAGAAACCCACTGTAATAAGAGCACATGTCTAGATTTGTTCAAGTTAAAGAGATTTTTTTTCTTCTTTTATGATCGACTGGCTTATCAAATGTCAATAAATGACTGGCAGGGTGAGGTTTTCTATTGGTTTGACATGTGAAAAGCATGTCAAACACAATCGCCACAGCACTTAAGGGGAAAAAATGGAAAACCACAACAGAGAGATACCACTAGCTCAAAAAGCACTGTGATAACTGTCACCATCAAACCATGCTAGCAATTGAAAAAACATGGTACAACAAGGATATGGCTATCTGTCCATTTCTGAACATGACATTGTGCTGTGTTGAGATAATCGCTGCCATAGAGAAAGATGATGCTAGCAGCCCTGTGAGACTGTATTCAGGCACACCAGTGCTTCAGGCAAAACATTAACATCATGTTAAAATGCAACAATAACAGTACCAACATATTAAGCAGGAGTGAGGTTTACCATCATCTTTGTGTGTTAGAATGCTAACTTTTCACTAATTAACTTAACTTAAACCTTAACTGAGGGAATTGCATTGGTTTTGCAGGTATAAACCAAAGTACTGGACAAACATTTCAACATGACAACAGGTTTGGGTGAAAATGTAGATAGGTGATCAAAGTGTCAAATGACAAAATATATTAATAAAGCAATAGTTTTCAGAAATCAATAGGATTCATCCTCTGGGGACCACGAATGGTGGCACAAAATTCCATTTTACTCACATTTTACTCACACATGCGCACCTGGATGAACAAAAGCACTTTGAGGTGAAGTCCTTCACTGGAGCTCAATAAAACCTCCTCACACAGAAACTCCCACACTTTCTCACTGCATTTCAATGCATCCATTTATCCATTGATCTGGCATAGCTGTATCTGGTATGGCCATGCCTCTATCTTGTATGTGTAGAGCTGCACCATAACACTTTAGGGTGTTAGAATAACAGCCTTTATAACACAGCACTGTGCAGTGGTTTGTCTACACAAAGCCTGGAATTGAAATCTGGATCTTATTCAGCAGTGAGAGTTGCGCCTGTTGAGCTGTGACCTTAGAGGGTGGAGACGCCACTTCCTCTTAATGGAGAGGTGTATGTGTAAGTGGCCTGTAATGATTCACATCAGACCGGTCTTCAATCAGCCTCTGTGAGCGAGTGCAGGCAAAGGTTTTGGAGCGAGCCCCACTCCCTTCCTTCTGAAACTGGTGACACAGCAAAACAAGCAGACACTCCGCTTACCAGAAATCTGGCAACGCTTCAGTGACTGGCCCACCCAGGTTTCCACACACATGGGATATAAGGGCGAGAGACAGACAGAAAGAGAGAGAGAGATGGCAAATATGGAGGTTTGAAGGAGAAAAGGAAGACAGATGGAAGAAATGAACATAGTAGAGAGAAACAGAGTTTTACTATGTCAAAAAACAACAAGTCAAACACACCTGCACACCTTGTACTCTAACACGCTCCCAAAAGAAAAATGCACATACACTCCTTACAGTTAAAAGCCAAGAAACAAATAGGCACATTCTCTCATTCTGGCTCCCATGTTTACTGAGGAAGTCGTGTTTTCAGAAGGCCTTGTCATTTGGTGAGCAGGCGGTGTAAGGCCTGGCTTCCCCAGGGACTGAAACCCTCCTGGCTTGGGTTTCACCTGCGACACAAGGCTTGCCAGTCAACCACTGAACAGAGGGAGAGTCAGGACTGAGAGAGAGCAAAGAGATGGCTGGAGGGGAGGACTAGAGTGCTCTACTTCTGGTGAGAAAAAAAACAGAACTAGGACTAAATATGGGAGACTGCTCCTCAGAGTTCATGTGCTCACACAACCACACCCAAACAACAGACCCCTCTACTAGACCATCCACACATCAGACACTTACAGACAAACATATAGGCACTTACATATAGAGGCACCTCTCTTCTGTTCACCTCCATTTTCTCTCCATCTACCAGATGCCTGTGGAGGAAATAGTCATGTTACTACAAAATCAGGATCAAAACAACTGAAACTTTTTGACCTTTATTTATTTTTTGTCCAAAGTCACTCCTGCATATCATGCTCTGCTTGTAGCCTTTGGGTGTTTAAAATAAACCTGTACAGCTGAAGCCACAATAACCACAGAACAGTGTGACTCTTCAGGCAGGATGCGGCAGTGGAGGAAAGGGTAACTATCATCAGCACACACCTGATCCACTGTGACCTCACTCTCAGCTGTGAATAGTGCATGACTTAAAGGCTGCACAGTGGTGCTAGGCCTGTTGCACTTTGCCACTCATTTACATGAGCTGGTGCCACTCAGATAAGCCAGTTTTAATTCTGTGGCTCAGAGGAAGACTCAAACTAAAATCTTTTTCTCTCCTCTTTCGGGTCCCAATTAGGAGTGCAAATAATAGCTATTCTCGTTGTCGATTAATCTGATTATAGTTTTCTCTATGCATCGAAGGTCTTGAAATGTGTTGTTTTGTCCAAAATTACTTTTACAATTATAATAAACAGAGAGAAGCAGAAAAACCTCAAATCGGAGAGGTTGGAATCAGAGAATATTTGGCATTTCAGCGTGAAAAAATTACTTAATAGGCTATCTTACTTACTTTCTATCAAAATACTTTCTGAGTCATTGTCTGTCAATCAGCTAATCAACTAACCTTTCAGCTCTAATCCTTCTATTCTTAAAGTAACCCACTGAATCTTGTTTAAACCCACATTTACTTCATGTAATCAAACAGTAAATTGAAACAGTATACCAACATTAAGAAGTCGATTCAGTATCTCAACAGCAGGTGAGGTCACATTATGATATAATACACTTATTGTTGTCCTTTGGGTTTATGTAACAATAATATCACTATCACATTTGAGTGCTGCTATATTCTGTCCTACGGACATCTTACCAATAGAAAAGTGCAACTGCCACAGGCCTGGGCATTGTCTCTGTTTTTAATCCTACTCATATCAATAGGGCTAAACTATTGTAATGGAACTAGATAAGGTTCACGTGTTATTGTAGAATAAACACTGTCCTAGGTTGGCAGGTTGCCCCATTACGTCAGCAAATGTGAATATTCTAGTATGCCTGTGTTTATGCAAGGTTTAAAGACACAATCTGAATACACATATAAAAAAGGGCCATGGACATCACTTGTAATGATTAATCTTAAATCCAAACGCCCTGCTTTTCTAGTCTGCACAGAATTTGTGTCAGTCATTGTCCTCAGCCTGACTTCAGCCTCTGACATGTTTAAGAAACCTAACCTGGCTGGTGGCCACGCTCTTCAGAACAGAGCGTGAGAAAAGAGATTACAAATAACAAGAGAACGCACGCTGTCACATAGCATTAAGGAAACTCATTTTGACATCTATATAAGCGATGCAAATATTTTCAGACGTGAGCAGGCTGATCCTGTTGTCCTGAACATTTTTTCCAGGTGATGCATGATTGAATAATCTAATTTCTCTCCCATGACAAGCCACAATCATTTATATGCCACATGAAAAGGTGCAAACTTTTAGTTCAGCCTCTTGGTAATTACCATTTAATATGCGACACATTATCATTTGGAACATGGAGATAAATTTGGGAATTGTGTTACTCATGGCTTCTCAGAAGAAGATGCTCAAGGGAATGGTGAGACACAAATGCCACAATCAGCAGTGACATTGTGATTAAAGGTGTAAAAAACTTCTTTCAAATGACTTGATGATTGTGATAGTAACACAAACATGAGAATCATTTGCGACCCTACCTTGGAAAAAAGATTTGTCTTGGAGTGTAAACAATAAACTGCAGCTACCTTTTCTATACCCTTTTAGTATTAAAAGGCTATAATGGAAAATAACCTCACTGCTATGCCACAGAGATCTGAAACAGGCTTTTTACTAATAGTCTACACATAATCAGCACTCAAACATATCCTTCAGGAACAATAAACGACCTTAACTGCTTTCACTAAGAAGTGAAACTCGTGCATACTACAGACAAATACAGTCAGTAAATGCCTCAGCGCAAAAAGGCCACAAAGGTGACGGGGTCGTCTGAAAGAGTTTGAATCACAACGTTATGAAATCGCCGTTTTTTACGTTTTACCTGTGAACACATCAGCATTTGATCGTCTATACAGTCTATTAAATTAATCAAAAAAGTGAAAATCCTCGCGATAATCTTGCTGCACATCGATGCGTTCTTACAAACATCAAAAGTTATTTTAAGCAGAAGTTTTTTTCAAATGACGATGAATGAGCTTGCCATTACCTGCTGTCGTCTCTCAGCTCTCCGCACTCGGTCCGACCAAGAAGTGTGGGCTTCGATCTGTCGGAAACTCAAATCGCACGACTTGTTCTTTTACGAAAGGAAAAAAAAGGTTCTGCTACTTGCTTCAACGCTTAATACACACGTTTCACACCCTACTCCACGTTTTGTCTCCGCTTCATCCGCCTCTTCGCTCCCGGAGAGAGGCGGTTGAGTTTGTTTGCAGGTGTCGCCCCAGAGTTCTGCAGCCTGCTGCTCTGGTCCAGCCCCCTTTCACACACCGGGGCTGCAGAGGCAGGAACATTCCCATGATATGATATGATATATGCCCGTGTTATCAGTTTGATGTCTCACCTGTATGTAAACTGTGTGTTTAAAGGACTAGATTTACAGTACAATAACTGCCCGTTATGGTTTTATACATCGGGGTCAGTCGAGGTCAGTTGTAATTTCAAAGTCCTCCAATCACAGGAAAGTTTGAGTGATGTCACCCGTACTGATCTGTTGGCTCTGCTTGTTGCCTTCACCAAGATCGACACATATTGTTACAGTGGTGAAAAGAAACTAAATTTACTCTGTTGTGCTCAAGTGCTATTTGAAATAGGCGTAGGCCTACTTGTACATTACTTGAATATTTCCATATTCGCAGATAGCATACCAGTATGTGGAATTTGCGTTGGGTAACAGAGGAAGGGGATGATGGAGATGATAATAGTGACAGTGTCAATTATGTCTTAACACTGGATGTACAGAATATACACCAAACAATTTGTATGGCTTTATAAAAAAATGTACACAGGACAAATTTAATACAATGCATTTTTATAGCTAGATAAACATATATAGTTGTTGAAATTAGCTCCACCTCAGCCAACTGCAACATTAAAATGCTATTTACACATTAATACAGCAATAATATTAATCCATACAGTATACTACTCTTCTACCACTGCAACTGTGGTGTTTCTGACTCAGGAAAACACTGACTAAGAGATAATAGTATGAAACATAGCTCAGAAGTGTGTTTTATACAGTTCTGCGGAATGCATTAAATGCTGTTATATCATTGTGCAGGCGTTATTATTAACTCCTGTGTATTTATGCGGTCTGTTTTTGTCACAGGAAACAGATTTAGGCTCTGCTTAAGGCTACAATAATAATATTTACTTGTGTCAGAGGTGTTGTGTCTATTAAAGGGGCAATTTAGTATTACACTCCCATAGAGTTAGGGAGCTGCTAGAGACAGATTTTTTTAATGCTGATGATGATGCTGTAATGCAGCCATTCCCAAAGTGTTGTGAGCTGCCTCTAGGGGGTGCGCAGCAGGAAAAATGTAATGGTGGTGTAGTAGTGTAATAACTACAATAATACTTCTTGATCTTAATAGTTAGCACACAGGGAGTGCCTACTCACACACCGCTTTCACTTTCCCTCTCCCCTTGCCCTCTCTCTCTCAGGGTGAGCCACATACGCTGTACTTATAAATCCTCATATGGATCCTCTTTTTGTCCATGTTATCTGTTAATGAGATTATACACAGGGTAAGATTTGTGAGAAAACAGATGGGGATGTTTTGAAACTTTCTTTTTGTCATGAAAATCCCCCTCCAGGTGTGTGGATTGTTTGCAAAGTTTAACCATCACAGCATGAGATAAAGTTTCCCTGCCACTGTTACTTTTTAAAATAATAAATGGGATATAATGTTACATCGTGAAGCAGAGTTGCAGTGAAAACCGCTGCTGTAATGTAATGTCATCCTGACTTATAGTCTGTCAAATGAGTCAAACTCCAAAAATGCTGGATTCTACATTTCCCATAATGCAACATTACCCTAAAGTCATCATCAGAGTTATAGGGTTCTCCAGAGCCACATACTAAATAACTGTGTTCCCAGGCTGAGTGGAACTCCTCGAGACTAATTAACTAATCTTCATGTGTAAAATCGATAATATGCGCCTTTAAGGTTGTGTTAAGGTCAGTGTTAAATGACAGAGCCAGGTGCATACCGTAATATTGCCCTATGTTTACATCAAACCATATTCCTTTCACAAAATGCATATAGATTAAACCGTGTATAAAATATGAGTTTTTCTACTAACTTTTTTGTTCTAAACTAACTTTTTTTTCTAAAAATTATAGTACTGAAACTGAAAAACTGTCTTTGTTAAACTTTTGAATGAAGTAACGGTAACAACACATTCTTCCCATTACAAATGAGAAGTTAAATCCATAACTAATAAAACACGCCCATAATCAATTGAATACACTCAGAGGTTTTGCTGCGACAGACCTGCTTGATCTGGGATGACCAGTAGCTTATGGTGGCTAATGTTAGCTATTTAATGTTTTAGCATTCACCATTATCATTTGGGCTCTAACTAGTCAACTATTACTGATTGTATCACTATAATATAAATGTAACTGTGGTACTAGGCAGTGACATTAAGCAGAGGTCAATAACCATGTAGTATTAAGTATTTTCATAACTCACATCACTATATTAGTTTGTCGAAGAATTTTGTAACCTATTAAATATACTATTTATTTTAGGATGATCGACATCTTGTTCATAAGTGAATTATAACTAGAGTGAAAGTTTTTAATTCAAAGAAAGAAGTGATCAGTCGAGTATAAATGACTTGTGCATTGAGAGGAAACAAGACTGCACTGTTTCATACCACTGTTCAATTTGCATTAAATACTTTTTTTCCTAACAGAGATTCTTTCAGGTCTCAGTTGAATTGTAACCATAATCACACACAGAAGACACAGATGTCCACACAGACGAATGGCAGTAACAGGAAGAGAGAGGAAGACTTTCCCACCCTTCCTGCTCCCAGACTCATCCTACTGAATGATAACGAGCAACAGATTAAATGAAATGAGGTCACAGCTGACAATTTGCGGTCTTACTGTCTTAGTTTTCATACAATCAGCAGTCTGGCTTAATTTACAGTTTCCATCGCACAGTGTTGTCTTGCTTAATTGGGAAGATTAGATTATTATAGGCCATTTGTGAGAGGAGCAAAGCCCATCACACTTACAGCACTGTGATTTATAATCTGTTAAACTGTGGTGCCATCTGTTGGCAAAAAATATATCAATAAGTAAAAAGTGAATCAACTGGCAAGACTGCCACCATGTGGAGGTTTTCAGACAACATTCCTCATGTATCATCTTTAAGTCACACTTTTTTCTCTAAATAATAATTAGCAAAATGCATCTTAATGTGATCTCCACACCAGTTAAGGTATAATATATAAGGTCTGTACATCTTGTTTTCAGTGCATTCGATCAAGGTGCCCTGTAGATGGCGAGAGCAGCACACTGTGGAATTCATAAGCTCACTGACACCCACATGCTGTCAAAACAAGGCAGCCAAGACCAGAGTTGCGCTTGATCTCGAGAGAATGTGGCAACTTATTCAGTGTAGCTGAAGGTTTTTATTCCCAAGACCTCTTGGTGTCATCACTGCATGACAGACCACGACCCTTGACCTGCTCTTCAGAGACTCAAAAAAACAAGTAAACATCAATAACATCTGTGCACAAAGAGGCCTCAGGACAAACATCCTTGTCTCTTTTTGCAGGGCCTGCCGGCGTGATCCCAACACAGCCTCCATCAGACTGTTTCAATCAGCCCTTTTTTTCTGTATAGACATTCCACACACAGTCCAAGAATAACAGCTTATGAATCACTGTGAGGTAATTTTTACTTGAACAAACTAAGCCTTGAAAGCTCCTCTTGCCCTCTCAAACTCACTAATCACAAAAATTCAGTTCTTAAATAGAGATTGAGAGATTTGAATTATTTTGCAACAAATATCCCCAAGTCAAAGCAAAGTTTTAAATTCTTTCTTATGCACAATATATGAGTATGATACAAAAGTTTCAAGTAAGTAACTTTCAAAGGTAAAACTCACACCCTGATAGTTTGGTGAGTCTTAAGCTCACATGATTAATACACCCCATAACAAAATCAGTATCAACATGCTGTGAAGCCAAAGCCTAATCAGACATTTAGAAAATAACTACTTTGCAGCTTTTCAGGCCCAAGACATTTAAGTCAAAACAAAGAAAGTCAATAAACCTCAGCCTGTTAAACAAAAGAATTTAGATGTTTTGTTTGGAGAAAGAAACCTGAATTGTATATATACAGCACTGCGAGGCGTGGTAAAACACAAACCTCTCAATTCACAACAAATAAAATATAACTAATGCCATGTTTATGCTTTTCAATTTGTGGATTTGACACATTCCGGGGAAAGATTTGCTGTAACCTTTAAATCAGAATAATATGTTGAAACTTTGAGTGAAGATAATTAACACTGCTGGAACAAATTTGTAATTCCCCGTCATTAATGTGGTAAACTGATCTAAAAGAATATCAAACAAGCTCAAAATCGTTCTACTTTGTCTACTTTTCTTATGTAAGCCCTTCAAGGATAAAGTGTCATTTTTCGATTATTATTTGAAACATCTGCCCAGACACACGGTGAGTAATCATTTCACCAGAGCCATTAGTTGGATTTAAGGGCACTAAGGACTATTACAGAGTTGGTTTGCCAGATAAGACTCAAAAATGGTGGATTGGAGCCTGTAATGAAATCAGTTAATGATCTGTAAGTGACTTCATACGATATTTGTTGAAATTATCAAATGATTTCTGATTGAAACTTAATTGTGTTAATATATCTCTTCCTTTTCTTTTGTGTCTATTTAATCTTTGTCATCTTGAAACAATACCTGCCACTCCACGTCCAACATTCATGTTGTACATAGGCAACGTTGTCCTCAAACACAAAACCTGTGTAATTTAATCTTTCACGTGTTAAATAGTGAACTATAAACAGCTGAATATATAAACATCAATTGACAGCTTCTTTGAATCCAAAATGGATTAAATGGACATATAAATACGTATCAGGGAAAAGAAACATTATTTTTCATTTATTTCAACGGGATAACTGTTTATTACTATCCAATTACAATGCAAGAGGTGGATTTTGGATTAGATTTACTTGGTAACTTGGTAACCATTTCAAATTACAATTTAGTGTTACTTCGATTTTATTCTATCAATTTGGATACTTAGTTATTTCTTGATATTACTATTTAATGGCCTGTCAATGAAAGCACTAGGACATTTTTTTCACTATATTAACAAAATTTCACAAATAGACTTCAACTCCAATGCAATACAATTTTGTTGAAATTATAATATTTCAGATTTAACCCCTTAATGTGCTCTGGGTCAAGAAGGCATGAACAGTGGCCTGGTTCACTGTCATGCATATGAATCAGGGGCAGCAGAAGTTTCTTACAGTCTGCTCACAACTCACGGATGTGGACACACATAAATCCAACAACGTATATCAACCATTAAATGTATGCCACATCATCACATCATTTGGGTTTTATTGTCATGGGCAATGCATATGCATGTACATGCATCAGTAAAATCGACAGAAACAGACTGGTGAATTTTGAAGGAGATTCAGCGCTTTTTAATTTCTCATTTGCACTTGGACTTGGCACCAGTTGACCTGATGCAAATAGGTCTGCTGGAACCACGCGGACATCTTGGATACCATGATGACCTGGAAAACTTCTCCACAAAACAATCGGTTGCATAATGGAGCTGAAAAGCCAGAAAAGAATGAACAAAGATCTAAGGCAAACATCTATAATGTAGACAGACTGGGCAGCATTATGATGCATGGTGAGGTTTAACAGTGGAGAAACCACATACAGCACCCTTGAATTAATAAGCATACAATTCTCATACCCTTGACCACATTTAGAGACTAGAACATGTTGTCATGCATAATGGTATAAAAGATTAAGAGATTAAGCTTGTTCTTCCCATATCGATCAGGATAAAAAGGATAAAATTAAACAGATCATTTATTTGTTTATAATTAACCAAAGAGCTTCTTAAACAAAAAAATGTGACTGTATACCTTCCCATAGTTGAACAATGTGATAAGCAGAAAGACTGAGAACACCAAAGTGTCTTAAAACATGTAATTCATCCCCCCTGCGGAGACAGTGATTCGTGTGCTGATGTATTTTTGTGTTTGTGGAGAAATTAAAACTGATTTATGAATGCAATGATTCTACGGGCTTCAACATCCCAAAACCTACACTACACCTGTGATGTGGATCAACTGCAAGTCACTGCAACCTAAAATAAAAGACACACATCCTTCAATTCACTTCAATAGTCACTCTGACACTTTGATCAAAGTGAATTATTTTCACTGTCAACGCTTTCTTTCGTTTGCCTGTGGTTTTGCATCAGTATTTTGATAACACACCAGCAACATGGTCAAGGGCTATAGTGATATTTTGCCATTTTTATTTCTTTATTTTATATAAACACACACACACATGTTTATGGTTTGATTTACTTTTTTTTTTTAATATTTTTTAAAAACACATACAAAAACACACTTTTACTGTTTTATTTATTTTATTTTATTTATTTAATGAACCTGATGGAATGAATTGTTGAATTGAATTGATATTATTAAAACAGTGTGCAAAGTAGTGTGTTTTCAAATTACACAACCAGACAGATGGTGTGCAAATCTATAGTGATGTTAAGACTATACACTTGGGATTTGGTGTATGAGGTAGGCTATAAGTTAATGAAAGAAGTAGCCTGCATGATTTTTCCACTAGCATGTAGAGGGTCCAGAACTAAAAAGGGAGAGGTTCATAATGGATGTACCCTGAGTGGGATGGTTATCATTAATTGTGTATCAAAGTGATAGTGAAAGTATTTAGGTTTGATGAGTTTAAAGACCATCCTAGCTGTTTGACTTGCTTCCAACTCCTGTCAGAAATAAAAAAGAAAGGAGTGTGGTGTTCCTCTTTTAGGGAAGGACAAGTCATTTCTGAGTATTGATGTCAGCCCATAAAAGACTGACAAGATTCCGACAAAATTAGAAGGAGGAAAGTAATTCTGTGTGTCTGAAAAGACCAGGAGCAAGTAAAGTAGGCTATAATGTGCGGGAAATCACCATACGAGGTCAGCACCTGTCCGAAGGAAATAGAAGTCAGCAAGATCAGAGTGGAAGAGGATCTGTCATATGCCAAAGCTACCAAGAGAAGGGAAGGAAAGGAGGAATGAGCGGCAGTACAAAAGGAAAAGAAAATGAATGGAGAGGATCACAATATGATCTGCATGGATTTTACATGCCAAGCAGGCCTTGCTTTCTGCCTCCCCCCTCCGGATATGTTTTCTCTTCAGGTCCTAAGTGGGTGATTGACTCGCACCTGTAAAGCCTGGCGGAGCTGCACATTGGCCAACTAATGATGAAGCTGGCTAATCAGGATGTAAACGGAGAAAAGACAACCTCCCCTGAGGAGTTCACTTTGTCTAACCATTACCATATCTCCCACTGTTTTATAGCAGCAGCATGATAGCCACCACATTTCTTTTTCAATTGCAAAATAAACTTTGATTTGCTGAGTTCAAGTATCCTTGACTCCTATATGTTGTCTCCCTTAAGCTGTGGTCGAGACAATGGACAAGAAGTGATTTTAGACATTCACAGCAGTGGTAGAAAATTGTGTTTTGGAAATGAAGAGTAATTCAAAGAGGATTAAGATGGTGTTGGATGGTGCAAGCTGATTTTTGGACATTGTGGATAATATCGGGAGAATAAATAGACACTACACTAAGGGACGGATTTGCATTAACTCAGACAACTCAGTCTGTTATAGAATGGAGAATATGTTGAATTATTTGAGCGGTGACTATAGCCCTTTTTTGTTACGGGGAAACTGTTTTATCCAGTTGGTGGCGGTAATGCAACATTTTTTGGATGCTAACTGCCATTAAAACTCAAAGAAGAAGAATGGATGTACCTTGTTATGGTGTTAAACATTTGCGCATGCGCGAATCTATGAAAACACCGAAAGAAGAGTGACCGCACGGGGATGTTCACGTAAAAAATGCCTTATCGAGTAAGAAGTATATTGAAAACTTTAAAAAAGAATAGTTTTTTATGCCGTCTACGATTAATGTGTTTCCATGTTCAAACAGATTTGCCACCGTTAGTCAGTGTGACTAGAGGAAGCTTACGAGAACAAAAGCTACCATGCTAACTAATAACGTTAGCTAACAGCTAGTTGATAGTATTCACCATTACGACCTGCAGAATTAGATTAGCATCTCCAGCCAAAGCTTGGTAACGTTAACGTTATACGCAATGTGAACTGAAATGAAATACCGATTTGTGTGTTTATTAAATATTGTGTCGACATTTCAGGCGTTCAGTGGCTTCAGTTTAACCTCAGTGTGAGTGCTCAGTGAGTGATCAGAGGATGGACTGCGTTACCGTGTCAGCCTCAGATGGGACAGCAGAGTGTCCTCTGGCTTCTGAGGACATGGAGGGGATCTGTGTAATGCCGGATTTGAGTTCCATCAAGACTGAGCAGTCAATGGGCGCAAGCCCGGATGACACGAGCACCCAAAATGTGGCCATGGGCATCAAGTTCATCCTGCCCAACCGCTTTGACATGAATGTTTGTTCAAGATTTGTCAAGTCGCTCAACGAGGAGGACAGCAAGAACATCCAGGACCAGGTCAACTCTGACCTGGAGGTGGCTTCTGTTTTATTCAAAGGTAAGAGCCCCGTTCATGAGTCTCTAAAGTTACAGGAACCTGACATGGAGTTTACATTTTAAGTTTGTAATCTTGTTACAATGTCTGATGTACAAGGCTGTAACAAATTGTGCTTAGTATACAAATTATTTTCCTTCTCTTTCAGCTGAGTGCAATATCCAGACCTCACCTTCGCCGGGTATACAAGTGCGTCATGTTTACACGCCATCCACCACCAAACACTTCTCCCCCATCAAACAGTCCACCACACTCACCAATAAACACCGTGGCAATGAGGTTTCTTCCACACCTCTTTTGGTGCATTGTAAGTACCAGAGTTGTTTTATGCATCTTTAATGTGGATGTCCAGCCAGTGTTGATGGGAGTGTGTGCTGTATATATTGACTGAAAAAACAGAGTTCTTCTGCTCTGCTACATGTACCAGGATGCATTGCGCTAGGGATGCACCAAAATGAAAATTCTTGGCCCGAAGCTGAAACTGAATATATTTGCCGAAAACCAAACAAGTACATTCACATTTTATCCATTTATTTTGCCTTTTTTTTAACCATTTCATTAATTAAATAGTCAAAATGTGCGTTTTACTCAGTGTTTCCCACAGGATTTGGAGAGACTATGGTGAGTGGGTCCAAGGCCCAAGAGGCCTGGTAAAGTAAATAACGTGTCCATTTACATTTAATGTACATATGTAATATGTTTTATACTCTCTGTGAATATAATCCAATTGATCTTATTTCCATACTGTATAGACACACCTTATTTTGAAAAAACAGACGTTGTCACATGTGTATCCTCGCGCTAAATTCATCAAGTCTGACCCAATTTGATAAATAATGTTGTATGTGGTTCTCGTATTGCCTAACATGAAGACTCCACAGCCTCTCTTAAGGTAGGACTCTCATGGTGTAACGCTTGTCTCTGTAAAGAGAGAAACTGACAGGATAAAGTCGCTAACCTAACCTGCTCGCATTGGTCCGTTTCAGTGGATTTACCATAAAGGCTTGAATATGTGTGCACTACAAATTTAAGTCTCCTCATAAACCAGTGACAGAAACATTTAAAGCGGGTCAGACCGTTTGCTGCCTTTTCTAGGAAGTCAGCCACAGATGGAGTGGATGTGCTATGAGACAGTTCAGCAGAACAGTATCTGCAAACGGTGATTTTTGCGTCTTTTGACGTATTAGGCTGAACACCGCAAGCTTTTTTAAAAACTTTTTTTGCTATTTTCGCCAATTAATTTTGGTGGCCGAACATTCAGTGCACCCTATATTTCGCTTAGGTTTTTGACACCTATGCCCACCCAACAGGCCACTACAGCTCTGAGCAAGCTGGCTGCTGGGTGCTAATCAAAGTTACACAATGTTTCTAAGCAAATTAATTCATGCATTTAACCATTTCTTTTTTACACCTAGCTATATTGTTACCTTCAGTGCTCATATATCAAGTACATGTTCATACAGCAGCAACACACACACAGCTACTGGCAGAACAGGCTTCTGTATAATAAAAAGGTTATGCTAGCTGAGGTAGTGCTGAAGTAGAAAGTTCCACAAAAATCAAGGTGAAAATACAGTTACAAGCATCCAAACTACTCTTGTTATTTAGTTGGCTTCAAATGAGGCTTAAAACGCCGGCCTGCCAGCATGTAACATTAGTGTAATAGCCTGAGATTACTAATATTTGATATTTCTCCAGAGTGAGCTCTTGTGAATCCAAGAGTTGTTACCTGTCAGGAAGTTACCTGCCAAGGTATATGTAGAGGCCCCCTGGTGGCACGTGGGGGTTATGTCTGTACTGCCTGAAATGTTTGATTAAAAGCCACAAGAAACCTACTACTGAAGCCCTGGTCCCTCCTTTGACAAATGCTAATTTTCCCGTAATCTTTGTTTCTAACATGAATCCAGCCAAAATGTTAATCAATGAATGCATGCTTTTCTCTCTTTCTTAGCTTTGTCCATTCATCAGCTTGCAGCCCAAGGTGAAATGGTGTTTCTGGCCAGCAGGATTGAACAAGGTATGCATCCCATCGGAGTTCTTAAACTGGTACAGTTCGTCGTAGTCGTGCAGTGGTGAAATGATAGTCTAAGGTGATGCCTTCAAATGTCTTGTCAGATCAACAATCCAAAAACAAAGATATGGAGTTTAACGTGACCCGGCAAAGAATATGTTGGGATAGATGATGGATGGTGATAAAAACATGTAGGGATCATGTTGTTTTTAAAAATCTTTTATGTATTATTTTAATAGAAACTGTGATCAATCTCCAAGATGAGGAAGGCTTTACCCCCCTGATGTGGGCAGCTGCACACGGACAAATTGCTGTCGTTGAGTTTCTGCTCCAAAATGTATGGAAAAATGAACAGCTCTTGTGGGATTTATTATATTAGAGCATGCCCTCTTTATTTATTTACTAGTGGTCATTCTTTATCATTCTTTACTGTAGGGAGCTGACCCCAACCTGCTGGCCAAAGGGAGGGAAAGTGCATTGTCCTTGGCCTGCAGTAAGGGATACACTGATATTGTAAAGATGCTCATTGACTGTGGCGTTGATGTCAATGAATATGACTGGGTAAGAATACTAAGCTTTTATCACATCTTCACTGGACCTGGTTAAGTAGAATATGACAACAGAAATTATATGATATAACGGAGATCTTTCACTAATTTTGTGCTGGGGGTTTAATGTTCTATCAAATGAAGCCCTGTGGAGGCGTCTTTCTGTGTGGCCTGTTGTGATGTTCCTTCTGTGGGTTTCAGAATGGAGGAGCCCCTCTGCTGTACGCTGTCCATGGGAACCACGTGCGCTGTGTCGAAATCTTGTTAGGTGAGGACAACTCTTTGTGGTCAGAAATATCGATCCGTATTAATATTTCTCAAAGGATAAACATAGCAGTTCTTGTGCCCGACATCAAATAATTAAGTTTTGGTATGTTTTCCAGAGAGTGGTGCTGATCCTACCACTGAGTCAGATTCTGGATTCAATGCAATGGACATGGCTGTGGCTATGGGTCACCGGAATGGTATGTGTCAATTAAACACATAGTTTGAGTCTACATGTAAGGCTATAAAACATGTAGGTGCACACAGGCTGAGAAACACATGCTTCGTTTCTCGTGCCAACTCTCCCTTCTGAGTGTGAAGTCTTGCCAAATGGGAAAGTAAATATTTGGAGTAGTATTTACTTTGAAATGATACACAGCTCTGATTAACAAAATCCGTTATATTTGTCTGTTTAGTTCAACAGGTGATGGAAGCACACTTACTGAAGTTACTGATGGGAATCAGAGAATGAACTGTGACACAAAAACCAAAGGGACAGCGCTGAGCTCTGGACAATCACGTAGCACGCCCAGCCTGTCGGCCAACAGGAATATTTTGTTCCATTAAGTGACAGTTCAAAAGTGTTGTATCATACCAACATTATTTTGTTGTCATGATGCACATGAATGTTTGTGATGTGTCAATTTTAACCATCTTTCAAGCTGTTAACTCTGCACTTTTTCACAATGAACGAGGAGTTGCAAATCAGCTCCACATAGACTGACAGATGTAAAGTTGAGTTCTTCACTACAACCCAGCATGGACTGCACTCCACCTGTAGTATATGCTGCCATATGTGCAGCGCAGTGAAGGATTGATTTTGCTAAGCATGGTTGTTTTGTTTGTGGTCTTTTAATATTGTATATTGCATTACATGCGACCACCGGCTCTTCTATTCTTTTCCCGTTATAGCAAGTGTTTTTTGGGTTTTTTTAAACTAACTTATTCAACATAATAAAACCCATTTTAACAGTAAAATGATAATAATGTAATACGTTGAATTGTCACATATTCATACTGTCTGGTCTTCATAGTGAGCACATTTCTAAGGCTCATTTTGCTAATTTGAAGACTACAGTGGGTAGGAATGCACATGGTACAGATTGTGTGCTTTGATGAGACTGCCAAGCTGTTTGTTGATCCTAAAGATCTTTGTGTTGGTTTTACTGAGTTTATTTATTTGAATAATTTAGGCATTGTGTCTAATGTGAAATAATGCACATATCGATGTAAGTCTGTCTCTGTAGTGTGATACTAATGTTACTGATGTGTTGTGAATGTTAAGACCTCACGCTTCATTTAAATGTCTCAAGGTTATTTTTGTGCTGTCCGCCACTGTATGTGTTTGTATTTTATTAGTCACACTATACGTGGTGTATAAAGAAATAACTTGAATTGGCCGTAGTGTGATTCATCATTGTGTACAGATATTTATCTGATTGCATGTCAGAAAGGTCAAACCACTGTTTATAGTCACTTAAATGAAGCTGTTATTTAATTAAAGATCTTTTTGAAGCATGTTCAACAGAGTCAGTCACGGGGAGAATACACACTTGTTTAACGGCTGTTGGGACTATAGATGGGACAGGAGTGACGTCTGGATCACTGAATGTAATGCTATAGGATTATAATGTTATGAGCTAAGAATCTAATATTAATTATTCTTAAACAATGATGGGAAATGTAGTTTCTGTGCTGCAATGACGATTTTGCACCAAAGAACTTCAGCTATATGGAGACAAAGTGTTCAACATTAATATAATCAGGAATATAGATAAAATATATAATAGTAAATTTATCTTTTTTTTTTTTTTTTTAGCTGTGGTCATTCTGAAATGTTATTTCATCTTGCTTATTTCCATAATATTGTATTGCAAAAACCTATTTGATCATAGCAATTTTTATTTCACAATATCTTTTCCGAAAGAATAATCAACTAGTCAAGACTGTCAACAACTTCACTGGCTCTGCCCTGTGTGTGTTCATTGACAGTCAAGGACTTGCTGGAATGAGTCATTGGGAAAAGAAGCATAACATTTTTGAACATACTGAACCCTACACCAGAAGTCAAGTGATCACTGAAGTTCTTACAATTTATCCTCTGGGGACTATGAATGTCTGCTCCAAATTACTTGGAAATCTAATAATTATTGGGCTATTTCAGCCTGGACAAACATTGTCATCCCTAAAATATATTATTTCCCAATCCTATGGTTATACATTTAGTCTGTTTTTCATGATTGTCTTTGCCTAATTTATTTGTATCTATACCATGATACTGTACCTGAAGATACATTTCTTATCTTATAAGAGCTAGAGCGATAAATCCTTCACCTCGTAATGCAGTAGTGATTCAAGAAAAAAATGTTTTCCTTATTTCAAATCAACTTGAGGTTTTGCATTGCCGTGCTCCTGTAACAGAGTTGTTTAATGTTAACAGTCTAGTCAAAGACGACGCTGCAAACTTGAGCCTGATACAGTATTTCAGCTGTGGAGATCGTACTTAGGAGGGAAAAAGAAAAAGCTGAAATTTTGGCTATTTATTGACAGTAGCAAAGGTTTTATTCCAGATATGGTGGTTTGAGTGAGGCCACAAAGAATTAAGGTTCAGTAACATGGAGGACACAGATGTACAACAGGAGCCTTAAACAACATTTTACACACAATCTCTCACTCTTAACTTGACATACAGACCACAAAGCACAACAAGCATTTAGAGTCTGGTGGAAAAGAAGAGGTGGAATGTACTAAAATACCTTACCCTTAAATACTGCTACTCCTGGTGGTTTTTAATACTTTAGAGTACTATTCTAGAAAATTACTCAAAAATATTTCAATTAAAAGTATGCAAATATTTTGATCAGGTGTTGCACATATTACAGAATGCTCACAGCCAAAAGTTGACAGATAATCCATCTTCTCAGGTACTCTTTAACTTTTAGCTTTCCACCTCTCAAAATAGACAGAAAAACATCTTGTGCCCCACATGGTCCTGTCAAGTTTTGACACTCCGGGGAGTCCAGTTTCTTCTAGTTAGCCTCATCCTTGGATGCTTCATCGAAATTTTCCACCAGATCTGAAACAACAAAAGATTCAGTGGTAACTTGATTGAGTAGAAAGGGAAAGGCCTGGCCATCTGCAACAAATGACTCAGAGGTGCCGCAGCACTATTCAGGAAAAGCGTGTTTATCTGAAACATAATAGGTGTAATGCTATCCCAATTCTCCCGATGCTCATCTTTCCCCACTCATATATAGACTGCAATATGCTCGACATATGAGGCCCTTGTAACTACTGAAAGCAGCTGTGAAAATTATACCGTAAAAAGCATCAAAAAGTTGGCTTCAATTACTCCATGAAATGTGAGAAATCTGCCTTTCCAAGTTTTGGCTCAAAAGATCAAGAGTTAAAATGGAAACGATCCAAAAGGTCTGAGTAAACATGTTCCTTCAGTGGGAGAACAAAAAGGAAACTTAACTCCAATAACAACACTATGGCAATGGCTGTTAACCCTGTGCTATCATGCTTCAACTGCTCGTATTGCTGAATACATGTGTAATCGTTTGTTACATTAGTGAGAACTAAGGCTGAAGGGAGAAAAGCCCTGGGAAAAGCTGGGATTATTGTAATGGCAACCTCATGTGTTTGGCCCATTTTCCTCACAAAGAAAAGCAAACTGGATCTTAAGAACTTATAAACAATGAACTTGAGATTCAAACACAAAACCCTGCATTGCACCATCATCTAAAGTCATTGATGAATCCCCTTCATATGACCCTTTTCACAAGCCAAAAGAAAACAAACCTGCCATGGTTATTTAACTGAGAGAGAAAAAAACTTGCCTGTTAATGGACAAGTGTGAAGGAGTATTTCCTCATAAGACTGCAAATGCGTTTGACGCAAGACAATCACATTTTAGTTTACTGTGGTGAAGTAATCTTTCATTTTCAATGATGGAACGGACTACTGTGCATGGACAGTTAAGTGTAATGCAAAATGAGACATTTAAGCAATCACCTGGAACATCATCATCCTCTTCTTCTACTGTTGCAATTGGCGCTTTTCCATCTACAGCTGTGAGAACAGAAAAGATCTGTGAGAGGCTTGAAGAACAGTTTAAATGGTCAAGTGGACGATCCTAAAGGACAAGACTCGTCTCTTTACATGTAAAGGTTAATTAGGTTAGGTTAAGAAAATACAGCTATGAATATACAGTGGGATGTTTGGTAAACTATAGCTTTATTCAACATGTTTGAATACGTTTTAGTATTATAGGTTACTGACCCTGTTTGGGCAGGGCCTCTGCGAGTCTCCTGAGGCTCGTCAGGCTGTCGGCTCCCAGCTGGTTCAGGATACCCGGCAGCATCTCAGTCAGCTGCTTGGTCTCAGCGTGGCCAGTGATGGTGAAGGTGTTGGCTGCGAGGGAGGCCTGCACTTTGGGATTGTTGAAGTGGATGACTGTTCCTTGATTTGTAAACATGTTGACCTGTAATAAATAAAAGTTTTATACTGTCAACTAACAAAAGAATAGTCAGTGCTAAAGCAGACAAAAAAACATGACAGTTTATGCTTACCTCTTCAATACCAGATATATTGTTGACACCAAGTTTCTTTAAGGAGAACTGGAGCTTCTTGTCGTCTGCGGTTGCTGTTCTGTGTACAACCTTCTTCTTTCTGCGAGCACTACCCTGTGGGGACATTCATATAAACATGTTTCTGTTTTCAGTTTGTCTGTTCGTAATGACCTATTAACACATCTGATCTGCAACTGATGACCGTTTTTGGTCTGTTTATTTTAGTTCACTCTGACCCACAGTACACTGCTGCTATGTAACACAAACTAAAAATAAAATTGCCAGTCATAGAAACTAACTTTAAAAATGTGTTGCTGTAGAGCTTAAGATGTATGTAGCTGCATTGCCTAACATCAAAGCCTTATGTCACCATATCATGTCAGTTCTTATTCACACATACAGTTTGTCAGGTCACCAATTTTCAGTCAGCATTTCATCTCCAACTTTTTAATTTATAAAGTTTGTACTAATTTTATGACAATAAAATTGTTTGTTTGAAACAGTGAAACTGTACTGGTTTCACTTCCTTTTAGGGCTGCAACTAATGACTATTTAGATCGGCAATTAATCTATTGATTATTGAAACAAACAAAGGACTATTCGATTATTAATCGCAAAATTACACAATGCGTCTTATTTAGCTATCAGCTTTTAAATTAAACTTGAGGTTGTTTTAGGCATGTGCTAATAACAGTCACGACAATAAAATAAATACTGATTTCAAAAATACATCTTTTAATCAATGTTGCAGCAAAAGAAAGTTCTGATCTAAGCAGCTGATCTGCTGTTTAGTGACAGAGCAGTTTACACGCCAAAAGTTTGGGGCCGATTACCCGCCGCCTCACGCATAGACAGGAGAACTGTTTTCTCTTCCTTAGAAAGTATGAAATTGTCCGGTGTTGTCTATTCTTGCACACTCTGCAGCAACACGTTCTCCAGCTGGGAACGTCGCCATGAGCGATGCATCATTTATGAGTGTAAAGTCAAGGCTCATCTGGAACGTGAACGTGGCCATTGTGTATCATAATTATGTGCTACTCTCAGCACCATTATCAATCAATCAATCAAATTGACCAAGGGAAACTGTATAGAAAACGTTACAGCTCATAAAGTGGAGTAACACGGCTTTAACATGAAGCTAGCTCGCTAACTAGCTTACTGAGACGAGTCTTCATCACAGAGCAACATTACGTGCTTCCTCTTCAGATGCTCTGGTGTTTCCAGGAAAGCTTAGCTTTGCAGATGCTGCTGTTAACAACCTTTTTGCTGAGTGAAGAGTGAAATGCTCCCACACTTTGTGTTGTTTTAGTAACTTTACTGTTCACATTAATTTACTCATTAAGCTGACAGTATCGTTACGGCCCGATCATGAACAAATCAAATATCGATAATTAAATTTGTTCGATTTTTGTCGACAAAATTGATTAGTTGTTGCAGCCCTACTTCCTTTGCCAGGGTAGTTGATACAGCCCCATTTGTAATAGTATTGACACCCTGGTGCTAAATCCTGAAAACTAAGCATTTCTTAATTTGTAAATGCAAATGGCAGAGAAGACTTGCTTTGCAGAAAATTGAGCATTTCAAGTAAACATGTGATGCATTTATTTATTCAATTACCTTTCCACCGATGCGGACTTGTTCCTGTAGTTTAGCAAGTTTTTCTTGATTCATGATTGCTTCTTTCATCTGCAAAAATAAAGCATATTACATGAGACTGTGTTTGTGTCACCAGCACAGCTTTTTTCATTAAGACATTTGGGAAATTTAGCAATTAACTCATATAATACTGCAATATTATATAGGTTATCTCCCAAACATTTAAAACTTATACCATGAACTGAAACAGCTAAATGTAAAGCTAGTCAAAACTGAAAAATATTCACAAAACTTCATGTGGCTGCTGAAAACACAATACAAAGCAGGCACCAAAACACAAAGCACATCCAGCAACTACTAATGGGGAGGTAAAATGGTCAGACTGCAAGCTGCAACCAAAATAAACTGAAACTCTTAGTTGTCTGACATCAAGTTACAAAATTTTTATGAAATTGGAGTTTTTGATACCACATTTTCCCTATAATACTAATTCAATGATTAATAGCATTACAGTATTAATAAATTCTATGCTGTTATGGTATCTTATTTTCCTTTCACCTTTACCTACAGTCAATATGATGAACTCTATCAAGACTGTGCAGTTATGCAGAGTTACATCCTAGCTGTCATTGTAATGTATGTTCAGGTGCACAGAGAAATTAAAGTTTCCCAGAAAGCTTTGCAGCTCCCTAACTAGCTTGCTATTCAGGCTTGCCTCACTTGAAGCTAGTGCATTTAGAGACTAGTCCACACTGGGTGTGATCTGCTTCGTCCACATGCAGATCTGACCGAGCCCTGCAGACACAATCTACCACAATCCAGCCCATAAGCTAAACAGGTATAACGGAAACAGAAAATGGATGGTGGCG
Organism: Lepomis gibbosus; assembly: GCA_029875015.1. Classification (NCBI taxonomy): domain Eukaryota; kingdom Metazoa; phylum Chordata; class Actinopteri; order Centrarchiformes; family Centrarchidae; genus Lepomis; species Lepomis gibbosus. Next base: position 10,223 of record JAPMOB010243973.1, on the reverse strand, counting down.
TGGTGACAGACATCAGGTCAATGATCTACTGCCTTTTCTCTGGCGCTATATTATGGCTAAATGGCTGCGTATCTGATCACACCCTTCCAACAACATGAATTTTGAGAACACACACACAAACACACACCTGGTGTAGCTGACATGAAATGAGACATACAAAGTCTTCAAACTAACAAAGATGAATCCTGTAGAACAGATTGTTTTTGTTTTTTTATTGTGCTGCCTCTCTGGCAACTCACCTCCTCAGCAGCCACTCTGGTATAACAATAAATAACTGCCAACAGGAGACAGAAGACTGTGCTCCACCATCATCACTACTTCATTAAGAAGAAAGGTTACTTTCCCTATTGCGTATAAACTACATATACAGAACTGTAACCATCTAGGGCATGATCATGTTAGCACACAGCATGTACACATACTATATTAATATTTTATGCATACAGCCATGTTAAACATATATTTCTAAATTTTTTACCATGTTTTCCTTGAGACTCTAGAGAGAAATTAAGACTATATAAGCTATAAATTAATATGGAACATTAAGGCCGTAAAATTAGATTCAGATCTGCACGCACGGTAACGCAAATCCTACATTATTAGCTCTTAGTTACATCATGACACACGTACATTGTTGCAGTCCAGGCGGAAGTTAGGTTGTCAGTGTGTAACTTAGCTAAAACCTCGCACATGTAAACACACACAAGAAGAGCAGATGTTTTGGTGTGGTAAATAGTCGGCTGTATTACTGCGTAAAGCGTAGAAATTGAAAAGCCAGTAGGGAGCTGTCAGTGTCAGTCAAATGCGCTGAGTTGGGTTAATTATCTATCGAAAGCTAATGCTTCCCCTTATATGTAGCTTTGACTGCAGTGTGCACAACAAGCGAGGACAACGAAATAATAAAAGGCTATGGTGGACCAAAGAAAATAAGGCAAAAACACCGCAGGTAGCGTCAGGTAGGTTTAAGCTAACGATTGCTGACTAATTTAGCCAACCATTGAAACGAAGCAAGGTGTGGTTTAGAACTTGTAGGCTAACTTTAGCTAGCTTCTTAGCTAACTGGGAGATTGTGGAGTGAACGGCCTGCCTGTCACTCACAGCCACACAGCTTCAAACCCCGCCAGATTTCAGCCACCTAGTCAGTAAAGGTTTTCGTTTACCTCTTGCCGTCCGACCGGGGCAAAACAGTGCAGGGAAGAAGGTATTTAAAGCTCCGCACTGACCTGTAAACTAACAGCAGACACATGCGGGGAGCAAGATGGAAGCGAGAGAGGATGGAGGAAGTGACGTACGACAAAAAAACGCAGTGAAAAGTGAGATTTTCAGCCCTGAGTCCAGTTTTGCAGGCAACACTTTCACCACTTGAAACCACATGTAAATTTTAAGATGAAAGAACAGTTTGAATTGTGGGCTGCCTCAGATTCAGAAGATATGCAATATTTGAAATTTAAGAATAAAGCCTTTTAAAAGCTACAGCTTCAATGGGCGTTTTGTAGACTCTAGTAATGAACTGTGTTAAAGTATGATGAAATGAAAACAATTTATTTAACATCTATCTACTGTATCTAAAAATACAGTAATACTAAGAATACATTTTTATATTAAGTATCATACATGTCATTTTAATGGCAAAAGGTTAATTCAATCAATCTGTTTAGGCTAACATTTATCAAGCAACATGCATGCCAGGCTACCTCAAACACATCTGTGTATTGTCGTCTTCATTCAGTTGCGTCAGTGTAAAAGCCTTCCAGCTCCGTGCCTCAATTCATTGCTTTTGTCAGATTCTCCATCTTCAAGGGTGAAGGGCCTGCACAAGCAGGTGCACATTGTGCTGAGATACCTGTAGAGTGAACTGATGTATTTGTGTATTTTCAGTGGTCTTTTTTCAGGTTGTTACAATGGAGAGACGAAGGTGAAGGGAACATCATCAATTCAATGAGCAATTCTCACTACCTTGTTTGTTTGCTTGTGTTGTTTGGTGATTGAAGCTGCGCCAGATTCCACTGCTGATGGAATATATCTCAGGCTGCAGCTGATAGTGCTTCCTTTAGATCTGAGGTTTCAAAGTGGTGAGGCAGGCCTTCCCAGAGGGGCTCCAAACAAAGGTTTTCAGAGGTTTGTCTCAAGTTGAGTGATCATAAGACATGAACATGTTAGGTACCTGTGGAGAGAGAGCACAATGAGTTTTATTATAGAACAGTGCTGATGAGGCTACATTTGCATTTTACAGTGCAGTGTTGGCATGTTGCCTAGCCTATTGGATGATAATTACAATGCCCAGAGACAATTGCTTTATGATGAACACCAGTTATATTGGTGTGATTACTTCTTACTGTGGAACCTTTAAAAGAAAACATGCTCTTGAATTGGATGGATGAGTTGAATTAGTGGACTTGAGTAGAACCCATTTCCCAAACCATTCACAATTTATTTTTACATGGCAGGAGGAGAACGACGGTCATCATTTTTGATTAAATTGTTCTAATTTATCAGAAAATATTTGACAAATTGATTGTATCTACATCAAATTTAGGTTTAAAAATGGAGAAAAAGCAGTACGGTCCTTTATATATAAAGAAATGTGATTATTGTAGTATTTCATTATAGTAACTTAACACCTATGATGTTTCGTGATGAAAAATAACTAAAACCCATAAAAGTATCAGTTTGCTCTGTTCTCCATAAATTATATACGCACATGAGGTAAATTATATCCATCAAATCCAAATGTGCACTTGGTCTTCAGTTGTGATCCTTTCACCTTGTAGCCTATTTATCATTCAGATTAAGCGTAGCTATTTGTGTGTGCTGTACCACTGGGTCATACAGAAGGATATGATATTGATATTTGCTCTCTCTTTGTAAATTCACCTCAGATCAGGTTTAATCTGGTAGATCAGCCTTCTGAGAATTTTCAGCATTTCATCTCAACCAGTTTTGTCTTTCAAGTGAAGGTTTTCAGGTTGCTACATTGAGGAAGCATACAGGAGTTGGAAAAAAAGGTAAGAATTTGCTTCAAACACAACCTGTCTTGTGAGTGAAGTGCATTCTGGTCTATTGAGGGTGCTGTTAGTAGAGAAACAGTGTATCTCTGAAGATTTCTTTCTCATCATAACCAAAACAGTGAGTATAGAAAGAAGCATTTTCTCATGGATTCTGATGAACTGTCAAAATCTGTGATGTTTCTGTTGCCTGTAAATATGCTAACACAAAATCAGCATCTGAAAATGTAGCCTACAAGAATGATACACAGGCACATAGACCATGGATTATTTTATTTCCAAAATATAGGCACGTGACTTGCACATAGGCCTGAAACTTTCCTGAACTGTGTTAAGTAGGATATCGCTGATTACCCCACTGGTTGTTGTTTTAAATTCCCCATGGCAGTCTTCAGATAGACAAATTTATTATCAATCAATTCAGAGTTTGGTAGTTAGGTTACATCAGACACATCTGAAAAGAGTCATGATCATTGATTTAAGCTCATGGTGGCCTTCTGAGAAACGTTAGATTAAGCTTTTTAGACCCATGTTTTGGATATGCCAACCCCTGCCAAAAAAGTATCCAAGAGTATGCATGGCGTTTGTACCCTTCTAGCGCAAAAATACAGACTGCAGCACGTTTTGACATTCCTCTGCATATTTATAAATATTCCCGTTGAGATGTAGGCCTAATGCAAAATATTTCACATTGTATTTAACTTTTTGTCCAATTGAAATTTGGATGAGTGTGATGACTAGTCTACTCGGCAACCTATAGGTTACAGACCTATAGGCCAAGTTTCTTCTCTCCATGTCCACCGCACGCATCGGTGTGGCTGCTTCGCCTTTTCTGCATGTGATACACGTTAATCACATGCTCCACACACACTTCTCACACGGAGCGTTTTGGTGACAGTCAGAGGTTTGTCAGAGCAAGAAGAAGGCAAGCAGGGAATGCGTTTAAACAGCTAAGTGCTTTCTTGGTACCCCGTGGCACGGTAACAGCCTCGGATCGCAGAGGGGGAATTTAGAAACACTTTAGAGGTGGTTTACCACACATGCGAGTGCTGCCGTTTGTTAAGTGTCAGCTAAGAAAGAACAAAAAAAAATCCTCTGGTCTTTATTCATGCTGTTTTTTAGTGTCAGTCAGTGCATTCACGTAAGTTTGAAAGTTATAGTGCTTAAATTTAATCCATATGTTTTGGGCTCTGCAATTGAAATAGGCCTACACGTCTTTAAGTATAATAACTCAATCAACTCAGATCGTAGCCTAATATTGTCAGTGCGTACACAGACCAACCCTGATTTTGGCAGTCCACGACGAGCTTCTTTTCTATTTATGAACAACACAGATTCATTCACTATTTATTAGAAAATAGCCAATTAAACGTGTTTGTCTTACTTTCTCTGGCGAGGTTTTTCATCAGGTTATATTTTGTCTCTATATTAAAGAATCAATAAAAAGTAGCCTGTATAAAGTTTTTAAATGGTGATGCGGTCTGCCATTTCAAATTGTGAAGTTGCAGAATTAATTAAAAATAAAATATATATAAGTAATAACTAATAACAATGAATGAATATAATATAATCAAGGCAAATAACAATCAGTGATCAGAATTTACTAAATATTGTTTGTATTCTTTCCCCCTCAAAAATTCCTCATTAATTTTACAATAGCGCACTGCTTGGGCTACAAGGGTCTATTAAAATGAATTATTATTTATATAGGCCAGTTGGATAGTTTTATGATAAATCTATTCTTTACAGTAATAGCCTGTCTGCAGGCTACTAAAATGGTTTAGTTGACGTTACAAATTTCCCGGTTGTGACACCTACAGTTTGCAAGAGTGTGTCTTTTATGGCCCATAAGTGATTTAATTGTGAGACATCTTCACCACTAGATGGCGCTGGTCAAATGGGAACCTCTGAAAAGTTACTGAAGGGCCACCACACAGAACCTGAATATATACATCAATTTGCAATGAAGTCATGGTACGTCACCGTAGAGTTTTATTAGTCTAAACGTGTTTTTAGGTCAACTGCAACTGAAAAGATACTGATAGCTTCTCTTTTATAGAACAAATGAAGTGAGAAGAAAAATGCACATAGCTAGTTTTTTTCTTTAATGATTTAATTAAACTCAGCAGAGTGTAACATTTTGGTGCTTGCTTTGCTTTAAAGTATGTCTGTTGTTTTCAATTAATTTACACCCGTAAACATTTGAATGGTCGTTCAGAAAAAAAAAATCATCATAATAAAACATAATTAATTTTCATCTTGACTTACTAATATAATAATGACGTGTAACACGTGTCAACATAATTGGCCTATTATAAAATCAGCAAACATGAGAAAATGAGCCTTACGTGACTGGCTCCATTTTAATATACAATCGAGACAATTAGGGTGAATCATAAATCGTGCCTTTTAATAAGCCTGCACACATTGTGTAATTTTCACCTGACAAACTGAAGACTAACACTTTATTCTTTTTTATGAATAACCTGTAAATCCGATACAAATTTCATTGATGTTTTTTGCTTTGATAAACACAAATATACCTATTTATTCCATTCACCCAACTACATAGAATAAATTAAAATTAATAGCACTGTACACACCACAGGCACACACAGCATCATGCTCCAGACGCACGGCAGAGGCCTTATATCTGGGGCTTGCATGCTCTGCGTGACCCGTGACTGATTCGAGTTAACAGCTGACTCTTTTCCATTACAAATGGCTCGCGGATAATCTAGATAACTACCGGATCACGCAAACTGAGCTGCCTGGATATGGTGCACCGGTCTCCGGCACTATATTTCAGAGGGCATTCATTCTAAATATCACAGGTCTTCTTTCAATTTTAGATTTTATCAACAAACTATTTTTTGATCCCGAGTACCTATTTTGTTTCTGTATTAAAAAGAAAAAATTAGTGTGTATGTGCTCCCTTAATGTAGCCTATCACTCTAGTAGCCTAACTGAGCTTAAATAAATAAAACGGTGAAAATATCGTCTTCGATCTTAGCAATGGCCATACCAGCAATTAGGCTTTCTTAAAGATGTTTTCTTCTAACATCTATTTTTGCTCAAAACACCGGGGTGGAATAAAAGCTTCAGATTAGTGTGGACTATAGGGCACCATGAATGACCACTAAAAAGGATGTAGGCCACACCAAACTTTTTTTAAAACCACTCACAGTTAATTTTCAAAGACCTTTTTTTGTTATTTAATGTTTTCTCTCTCATTTCATTTTCCTCGGTGACGTTTCCTCACCATGTGACCAGGGCGGTGATATAAATAACGAGAGAAGATCCGCCCCCTCTGGATTCAGGTCTGGACCTTTTGCAGGTTTCCCAGCACATTCCCCCAGCCTGGCATCGACAGGACCGTTCGTTAGTCGGCGATAAAAACCTGACAACATATGGAAATAGCCAGAAAACAGGGGGGCATCTCTCACCGCCGGCGACACGTGCTCCTCTCCTCTCCCCCTCCTCATATGAGTTTTTGAAGAGGGAGGGCAGGGCAGCTTGTGCATCTCATCGTCTTCCTCATCTGGCGTCGCAGGGCACAGCCGTGTGTGAGCCATGACTCTGAGCTCAGAGATGTCGGATGCCTCCATCCTTTCGGAAGAAACCGACATAGACGTGGTCGGCGAGGGAGAGGATGGGGACAGCCAGACGCGCTCCTACGTGGACGAGGTGGCGCAGATGCACGATGGCATCCTCCTGGCGGGCTCTCCTCCGTGCCTGGACGGCTCCACCTCCTCAAGGGATACCTACAAGCCGGCGGGCAAGAACACCCTGGTGAAGCCCCCTTACTCCTACATCGCCTTAATCACCATGGCCATCCTGCAGAGCCCCAAAAAGAGGCTCACTCTCAGCGAGATCTGCGACTTCATCAGCAACCGCTTCCCGTACTACCGGGAGAAGTTCCCGGCCTGGCAGAACTCCATCCGACACAACTTGTCCCTCAATGACTGCTTCGTGAAGATACCGAGGGAGCCCGGGAACCCTGGGAAGGGCAACTACTGGACCTTGGACCCGGAGTCGGCTGATATGTTTGACAACGGAAGCTTTCTGAGGCGGAGGAAACGCTTCAAGCGGCAGCAGGCGCAGGACCTGCTGCGGGAACACAACAGCTTTCTCCCAGCCGCTGCTGCGTATGGGTACGGACCGTACGGCTGCGGAGGATACGGCATCCAGCTCCAGTCCTACCACACACACTCTGCACTTTTTGCTTTTCAGCAGCAGCAGCAACAGCAGCACTCCAGGCATTCACATTCACACACGGGAACCATTATCCCCGCACCCTCTTTGATGCCCACCACGGACTTAGCCAGGAGTAGATTTTATCCGCAGCTCAGCTCCATGGGCTCAGCCAGCGTGCAGGCTGCAGCCCCGGTGCAGAAGTCCAGCTCACCAGTGCAGCGGTCTCCCTTCTCCATAGAGAGTATCATCGGTGGGTCATTGAGCCCCTCCAGGACTTCTCCGGTCGTTGTCCCGGTCTTACCGTCCTCTTTGGGACCTCCACCGGCCAGCCAGCCGCAGACCGTCCATCCCGGAGCTGTTTTGCACCCGGTTGAAAACTTTCCGAACAGAGTTGTCAGCGGCTCTAGTGGCTGTTAAATGTCTTAACAAACTTTTCAAGAAACTAAAAAAAAGAAACAACAAAAACAAAAAACGACCCCTTTGAAGGTAGGATTATTTTTGTATGTTTATTTGATAGCACGCAGCTGAATGATGGACATAAACAACACTATTTGTGCCTATATTCAAGCTGTTTAAAAATATATATTTATGTTAATTTTTTCCGGTGTGAATCAGACTTTTGACCACGAACTCTCCATGTCTTTTCCATCAAGTAATTCGTTTCAGTCACTGTTTAGGACGTCTCAGGATAACGACTTAATGGACAGGTTATAAAGGATCACATGTTTTAAAAAATAGGCTATTAATGTATTTGTGTCAAACACATTCTTGTTTTTTTTATTAGTTTGGCAAATCAAAACGTTTTTGTGGTTTTGATTTGAGCTTTGTATTAAAAAAACACAGAGAGAAAGAGTCTTACATTTATAATAATATGCAGTGTGTGTTTATTTCAGTAATAAAACATTGTACATTTTTTGGCAAGTATTGTGTAATTGAAGTGTGATATTTTTACACAGTTTGTTTTTTCAACAAGAATAAATTTCGTTTTGCAAAAAAAGGTAATTTGTATTGGAAATAAATGTATAAAATAACGTTGAGCTTCCTGGGCCTATATAGGCTACTGCTGCCGCGGGATTGATGCTTATAGGAGGAAATTAGAGTGTTTAGAGTGTTGTAATTAAGTGTTTATGATTGTATCGGCTCTTTACATTGGTACTGTGCTTGCTAATCAGCTGATACAGTAACAACAATCAAAATAAGCTTTAGGATAATAGCTGAATGGCTTTGAGAGAGGGTTACAAGTGTTTATGTTTTAGAGAGCGTGTGCACGCCATGAGCCTAAAAGCATTGAAATATCTAGGCCTATTTGGTCTAAACATACACAGCTTATTAAATAGTTTGTTCAGATGTTACACACTGTCTTATGTCAACACTGTACAATCTGGAACATGCGCACACGAGGCCTGTGTGTCCATCTGACCTCTCTCACACTCATCCTCGTAATTACGGCAAGCGTACAGGAAGGTGTCAGCGGGGTGAGACAGAGGCTGTATTTTGCCTGCTTCAGGTCGGTGATTATGCCGGAGCTGGCCAGCTCTTGAGAAAACACTCCTCATCCAATATTTAATTATCTGCTCTTATCTGACACAGTTTCGCCAGAGAAAATGAAATGTTGCTCCTAAAGTCTCGCTCCGGTGTGCCACGGGGTCAGCGGGGCACAGGGACAGCGATGTAGTGGAGGTTAAAACCACCTTCATCCACTCACCATTTTCAGTGTTTACTCACCTTTATTTGAGTCTCTTTTTTTGGCCCCACATAGAAAAGAGCATGTCATTTGTAATGGGCAAGTAGCTGCTGACACAGAAAGCCAAACAGAGTGCTGTATTAACAGAGAAGAACAGATACATTTGCAGATATTTACACACAGTTGGAGCTGTGGTAAAGGAAGATTTGCACTGACAAACATTATTCATTTCAGTCCAAAGCAGGTGCTGAAGCTCAGGGCTGTAACACGAGTTACAGTGATGTTGCATGTGTCAGACCTTTTATGAGCTCTGTACAGCCCCGCTGCTTCCGTGACTGGATGTGTGCGTCTGTCGACTGCGCGTGTCTTCCTCCCTTTATTCAAGCAACGTGTGTGTGTTTGTGCGCACGCGTGTGTGCGTGTGTTTGTGTGTAAGCCTAGTAGATAGCCAAATTGGTTCAGCGCTTAGAGCCAGTTCAGTAGGCCACAGGAGGACAGCTATTGCGTGATGATGTAACACGCAATGAGAGACAGACAGGCGCGCGCGCGCACACAGACACACACACACACACACACACACACACACACTGAAGAGAGAGATAGAGTAGAAGAAGGTCAGTTGTAGATACTGGACTAGTTTATAAATAGAGTAGGTTAAACAGGGAAAAGACAAGAATAATTCATGCACATTAGGCCTATAATAACTTCTGTAGTCGCGGGTTAGGCTCTATATACACACACACACACACACATATATATATATATATATATATGTGTGTGTGTGTGTGTGTGTGTGTATATAAGTCGTTGGCATATTAGCTATATTCAGTAGTGGATCATATGTAGACCTCAGTTGATTGATTGCATGTAGGTAACCTTCTGAAATAGGCTATTATCACTTGTAATGGGCTAATGCAGTCTACGGCCCTGTGTTATTCTGAAGGATGTCCTATGCCGTGTGGGCTATAGGTCTATTTTACCTCTGCGTAATTACTCTGATAACATCTTATTTGGTAGCGTAGGCCTATGTTGCTAATAGTTGGAGCGTCTTAATCCTAATATGTAGTCTATAGGCTAGCCTACTTGTAGCCTATCCAGACGTGGGTTTTTAAATAATTTACAAACTTCTTCATTTGGAAGCGCTGCCTTCAAACCAACCATTCAAACGCCATATTGAAAACACGTTTCAGAAAGAACGTCTTTTTTTGGTGTAACTCTGTGTTAAGAAACATTCTGGTTAAAATTTAAGTTAAAAATGATGCTATCTATCTATCTATCTATCTATCTATCTATCTATCTATCTATCTATCTATCTATCTATCTATCTATCTATCTAT
>JAPMOB010243963.1:0-26449 GCA_029875015.1 Lepomis gibbosus | reverse complement strand
AATTGGCAAATATGCATCAGTTCAATAACTTTAATTCTTACAACTGCTGAATTAATGGGCGATGGTAAATATTTCAAAGAGCAGATAAAAAGAAAACCGGTCAACTTAAACTAAATATTGTAAACATCAAAGCAACCACAGAAATGATGCACAGGGGAGAGAGAGAGAGAGAGAGAGAGAGAGAATGAATTTGAATGTATGGGGTTGTTTTATGTTATATGTATGATGCTTTGGCAATATTGTTTCACAGTCATGCCAATAAAGTGAATTGAATTGAGAGAGAGAGACAGAGAGAGACAGAGAGACAGAAAGAGAGTGCAGATGGACTGCAACAATGTGCAAACTATACCATAGCTTTCGGGTGAGCTCACTTTTTATTTTCCCGGGATGGGATGATTCTTAGTGCTGAATCATTAATAGCTGCAATCGTGTAGGTCTGGGACTGAATGCAAAAGTATCTGGCATTGTTTGTCTTATTATTAGGCTATTATTATTATATTTAGCCATTTTGCTACAATTATGCTTCACACAACAGTGGCGGCTGTGTATCGATCTGACCTTTCATTTCGCCATGAGATGGAAGAATTTTGAAAGTTGCGTGGCGCTACGGAGAGCCCCTAGCTGCGGTAGTGCTTGCATCATGTGTAAAATCATCCAGCCAGAGGGAACAATCACGAACTGTTCACAGCGGTGTAGCGCTGTGTGTGTACGTCCATGTGTGTACTCCTTGTGATCGGCAAGGACATGTTAAAATTATAAAATTATCTTTTTAATTGCCTGCAGTTAAACAATAGCCCATAGAAAAAGCAGTGGGTGCTGCAGCACCCTTAGCATCCCCACTTCCCACACCATTTGTGTATAGTCACTAGTAGATACAAAGCAGCTGTACAAAGAAAGCAGGGATGCACCGAAATGAAAATTCTTGGCCGAAGCCGAATTTACTGAAAAAAATAGCTGAACACAGAATACCAAACAACGAACAAGTATATTCACATTTTTGTCTTTTTTTAAACATTGCATAAACTAAATAGTCAAAATGTGCTTTTTACTCAGTGTTTCCCACAGGATTTGGAGATTATGATGTCCGAGCCCCGAGAAGGTCCGGTTAAGTAAATTACACGTGTCCATGTACTTTTAATATACACATGTAAATTGTTTTATACTTTCTGTGAATATAATCCAATTAATCTTATTTCCATAATGTACCTTATTTTGAAAACCGGACATTGTCACATGTGTATCCTCGCACTAAATTCATCAAGTCCGACCCAATTTGATAAATGTTGTATGTGGTTCTCAGATCGCGTAACATGACTCGCATACTGCAACACTTGTCTTTGTAAAGAGAGAAACTGACAGGATGAAGTCGCTAACCTGCCTGTCAGCTCGCACTGGTCCGTTTCAGTGCATTTACCATAAAGGCTTGAAAATGTGTGCATTCCAAATTTAGGTGTGGCTAGCTTAATCCCCTTCTCAGAAAACGAGTGAGAGAAACACTCAAAACGCGTCAGACTGTTTGTTGCTCTTTCTAAGAAGTCAGCCACAGATGGCGTGGATGTGCTAGAGGACAATTCAGCAGAACAGTGTCTGAAAGTGGCAATTTTTGCGTCTTTCTCTGACACTTTAAAATGCTTCCACACTGCCGACATGTCCACATAATTGTTCAGTAAAATTTATTCGGTCTTTTGACTTGTTATGCCGAACACCGAAAGTGATTTTTTTTGCTGATTTCAGCCAATTAATTACGGTGGCCGAACATTCGGCGCATCCCTCAAAGAAATTCTCTAGTACTACAACTGAGATTTCAATTAAAATATCAACTGCAATAATCTGAATGGCTTTAAAACACAGAACTGACATTTTATTTTAGCCTCCGGGCTGTGAAGCAAAAGCAATTACTAAAGCGTTAAGTGAAGCGCAGGTGAAAGCTTTCGCAACATAAAGAGTTGAAGTAAGCTGTTTTTACAAAGCAGTGACGTTTTGCATTCCCCATTCAGTGGCCCACCATGTGGCAGACCTACAGAGGCGGCTTGTCGGGCTGTCAGTCACAGCAACAGTGTGCCAGTGGGAAGTGAGCGCAACAATGGCCATGTCTGGTTAATGGGTGAGAGAAATAGCAGACAATCCTTCATTTCTATGCCTCACTACCACACTGTCTGTTCTCTCCCCTTTTCTTCTCTTAGTCTCAACCACATTCTACCAACACTCTCTCACTCAGACTCCAATCAGTTACCCCACCCCCGCCCGCCTGTTAACATTCATTTCAAAAACACACGCCACACACACTTGCATTCCAATGCATAAGCATGAGAGAGCGACGGAGAGAGAGAGAGAGATCTCAAAACTGAGTGGAAAATCTGTTTGAAAGCAATGAATGTTTACCAAGCGGATCAATGGCTGGCTGTTAAATCATTGGGTAAGTTATAACACGGCACGGCTGCTGCTGTAACACATGGGAACTCTCTGTCGTACTGTCCGAAGCCTTGCTTCCCTGACCCCAAGCTAAACGCTGCATCAGCACAAAACCACCAACTTTGCCACTCGCAGGGGACATTTCCAGGTCATTATGAACAATATACAAGGAAGTTCCACATTTAAGCAAAATATTCTACATACCGCCTTCAGACACAGATGCTCAAAGAGGAACTAAACCTATTTTCCACATAAAAGTCTGATTACTGGTATTAGGGAGTGTCACTGCATAGGTGAAAAAAGTTGATCATAGGGTGTGGAGAAAGAAATAAGGATAGGTTACCAGACCTCTGCGATCCTCACATCTTACTAAAGACTCAAAGCTAAATTAGTCACTAATAGCATAGCACACCTCAATCTAGGACTGAGCTGGCGCCAGGTTTTGACAATGAAGAAGAATGCGTTGAATATAAAAGACAATATCTCTGGTTCCGCTGCATTGATTCCTGTCTTTGTTTTCTTTTTCTCCAATTGTCCATTGTGTGTCCGACAATATCATGGGAGTGCAATGCAAAATATATGTAGTACATACAACTTGACCTGGAAATGCCAAAATGAATACAGTATATTGTGCTGTTACGATGCTGGTGAAATCAGAATCTTTGCTTTGTTATTGCTTATTGTACCAGAATATTTCCATGGGGGATAGGACATGTAAATAAAACTATAATTATTTCATACATACTCAGCCACCAAGATACCCAACCATCTCAATTTGAAGAATTATATTACTCTCTAATTAGAAATATACTACTAGTCGTACACACAACTCTTCTCAGGGAGAAACAAAAGTAACAAATGAATTAATTAAAAGTACTTGTAATTACTGTTCCTACTGTAATTGTTAATGTAATTGAGTTGGCTTCTTTATACATTCTAAAATCAATACTTTTAGCAATGTGCTGAACTACTTTAAGAAAAGCAAGAATTAACGGCACATTAACATTTGCTTTGAACTTCGTTTCATTACAAGAAAATGTGTCCGACCATTTCTGTAACTTTTCGACATTCACAAGCACTTCATGCCGTGATTGGTCAGCTTTCTTACTTTTTATGTGAACAACACTATAAACCTCTTCCAGGAGAGACAATATTGTGTCTCACTCTCTATAAGTCAGTGGCCTCTTTTAAATCTCTTATATATAATCTCTAATATTTTCTATATTTCTATTTTTATAAACGGCGTGGTGGTGCAGTGGTTAGCACTGTCGCCTCACAGCAAGAAGGCCGTGGGTTCAATCCCAGGTTTCCCCGGCCTTTCTGTGTGAGTTTGCATGTTGTCCGTGTGGGTTCTGTCCGGGTGCTGCGGCTTCCTGCCACCATCCAAAGACGTGCAGGCTTGGTTAATTGGTGTCTCTAAAATTGTCCTGATGTGAGTGGTTGTTTGTCTATGTGTGGCCCCTGGACTGGACTGGCTACCTGTCCAGGGTTTACCCTGCCTTTTGCCCAACGTCAGCTGGGATAAGCTCCAGCCCCCCCGCGACCCTGTGCGCAGGATAAGCAGCTGACGATGGATGGATATTTTTATTAACATTTTATTATTACTGCTATTGCTGAATTATTTATTATTAAAATTACTTTAATTGATTTATATTTTTTAGTTTGTTTCTACTTAACAGCACTTAGTTTTAAAAGGTGCCAAGAAAATAAAGTTATTATTATTTAAAAATGTATTATTTACAAGAACCGGCTCTTCACTCCTTCGCCGTTCGGGAACAATGATAAACACTGCAAACAAAGTAGTTCTGACTGAGCAAAACCCAGCTCTAAGTCAGAGCTGACTTTTCTTCAACACATTTATTTCTGTTTTATATTTTTGTATGTAAGTTACACTGATTTGAGAAGGATTGTCTACCGATTGTTCACCTCTGCCCTCGCTGCTGTAAACAGATCAGAACAGGTCAGTCCTGTTGTTTTTGTTTTTTGCTTGTTACACCGGGAGCTCTTTATATTCTCTTTTTTTAAGCTCAACTATTTACCATTTGTTCATCTGTGTTCTTCACTGTCACATTTGGGTCCAGATAAGTACATGACTGAAAAAATATTCTGTCTGTCAAGTCTGTCAATGTCAAGTTAATGTCAACAGAGGAGCAACATTAGTGTCATAAATGTTGCTCAACCCACTCATGTTAAGTGCCATGTCTGGTGTCACAGCTGAAAGCTCGGAGCCAAAATACAAGGTAAGGACCCGCCCACAAAGAGTATGTATTCTTCCTAACAAGCCTCTATAGCCTGGTGGGTCAGACCTTAAATCCAGTGGTGGAGAAAAGCATGACATATGGCCTACTCTTGCAGTCCACAGGCCGACCCTGGATTGGGCCAGTAGACCCCTGGGTAAAGTCAAATGAATGCATGTAAACATTTAGCCCCCTGCGCACTGTGCCGTGATCCCTTGCATGGGCTTAGGTGACCCCAGTCAACATCAATCAGATAGAACACAATGGGAAGAGCCACACAGAGGAAAAACCGGGGTCAACCGCACTTTTAATAATCAGACACGGATGGCATTGTGGAAGCAGATCGGTCCTGTTCTCCTGACCATGGGTAAGCTGGGCACTCCTGCCCCCTCAACCGCAAGAGGCATTTATGAGGAACCCTCAATGCATGAGCTTTAGAGATGAGTGGATAATCTACTTGGGCGGATTTAAGACTAATCTGCCATTTTTGCTCTCCAAATCAAATCACAATGGGATACATATAGGGCTTATGCACTGATATGATGATTTCAAAGCATGGACAAAAAAGAAGGCGATTCACAGAATGGCCATGGGAGTATTTGCAAGGATTAGGCAGGAATAGGATATAACAACAAGATGAAATGCTTTTTTTTGTTTAGTTTAGATAACCTAAATGGTAACCACCTCCTCCAAGAGTCCAGTACAAATTGCACCATGACAATCTATAACCTCTTTCTTACAGCTTAGCTAAGCTCTATCTCCGAGGAACATGCACCAAATAAACAGAAAGAGAGAGGCTGTTTTGACAGCTGCAGGGACAGCACTACCCTATTTCTCTGCCTTCTCAGATAAGAACTATCAGCAGAGTAGGAAATGCAGGAGCTGGTCACGCCTTACCCTGCTGTACCACGCTGCAGTTACATTGTCATCCTGACGTTTTGGGTCTACGGCAGAGCAACAAACTCACAGAGTTAATGACAGTTAGCGAACACTAACTTGTGTGATCATGTGTGACTGTCAGCAGTAGCAGTGAGCCCGTAAAAGCACAGTGTCTGCATGGGCATAAACACATGTAATCATGTGTAAGCGTGCGCGTGAGAAACCCCCCACAAACGGCACTCTAGATGGTGTGTATCCTCTGATGCGGGTAGCTACCAGTTAAAATCTCTCACACTGACAGACCTGGCCCCTCATTTCATTAGCACTACTCCTCTCAGCCAGACACTTACAATCCCATTACCTTCTGCAGATCAGCTCCGGCCTGAGCCAGAGCCTCCCTACGCAGACACAAACACATTGATCCAACTTCTGAACCAGCAAACAGCAAGGGCAGACACAAGAAGTCCCCGATTCACAGCCACAAAATCAATAGGGAAGGAGGTATGAAAGTCTTCAAAGCAAATTTGTACAAGTTATATTAGTGAAATTTTGTCAGCAAAGATTACAAGAGGATTTAAGTTATGACCAACCGCCTTAAACAGAAAAGATGCAGTATTTTTGGATTTGAGTGACACAGAATGAACTGTTTCCAACTAAATCTCTAACCGCTCTTTTCATGACAGGCAGATGTTTTCAAATCATCAAATTATAAAGACTGAATCAATACGTTAATCCTCTTTCATAGTCAGAGTGAACATTATTAGGATGAACATTCAAACTGTTCTGAAATACACTCTTTGCTCTCTCTTTTCCCCAAGGAAATGACACGAAGCCATGAAAGCGTACGAGGCAATCACTTGGTGGTTGAGGTTTGAGACCACAGTTGTCCACAAGCATCCTCCAAAACCGCTGAAAATAGACTTCCTCAGCTGCTCCACAACCATATTTGCCGAGCTGACTGCTACACCACCCCCCTCCACCTATTCCCCCTGTGGAGAAAAGGCCTGAGTCCTTGCTGCAGAGCATTGTTCAGTATTTAAGATCCTGTTATAAGAGGGAAAGAAATTAAACTCCTCCTGTTCTTGTCAAAAAGGCACCACCAAGATCACGGGGCCTCTCCTCCATTTCCATTTGCAGGAGAATAAAAGAGAAAGGACAAGAGCACACACACACACACACACACACTCACACACAGCCGGCTCGGCATCCTTCCATGGACCGTGGCCGAGTGTCCATGCCCTGAGTGCGCTCACTGAGGCGCAGGGCCCTTCAAGAATGGAGCCTATTCAACAGCCTGCCTCCAGATGCTCCCCAAAACAGTCCTCCAGGCTACAGCAGGGTGCAGGAGAAGGGAGAGAGCAGGAAAGGGAGATAGGAATCTGATAGCCTATCATTAACTGCCCAAATAAATTGAAGGAAAAATCTCAGGCTAAAGTACTGCCCTCGGTCGTGATGTTTATATCTGATAGCCTTATTGTTTTGTCTCCAGTGGCGTTTCAAAGACCTGTTATGCCTTTCCAGAGAAGGTGTTTGTTGTTGTAGATAAACTGTCTAATGTGCAGCGTCCACTATGATTTGCACACATTGGCCTCAGACCCAAAGTGAGACATGATCCATAAGAACCCTGTGTGGGATTTTCTCCTCAATGTAAACTAATCTTATGTAACATCCGCCTGGATGCTAGACACAATCTTTTTTCTTTTCATTTAGATGTAACTCGTGTTTTTTTTTCCTCCAGGAAATTAACCTAATGTACAGGAGCAAGCACAAAATAACACTAAACATACTGGGAAACTCTGACGTGGCACCGACAACCGCCCCTGTACTTTAAAGTGATGCAATGTAAAGGAGTGCCTCTGTGTGGAAGAAATGGCACAGATCAATGCAATATTAATGTATCAATCAGCACCAAGTTATCAAGCAGCAGCAGAGAGAACAGAGCTGCAGCCCCTGTAAGCATGACCCTCGGCTATATGATCCCTGCCCTGAAGTCCCCATCTTCTCTTGGTGATAATATAGACTCAAGTGCTCCTCCCTGCAGGACAATAGTGACCATGAATTGTGAGCTAGGTGTGTATATTTCTCCAAGGATTCAGCACAATTCTTATGAATACTATATTACTGCACCATTCCCACATGCTACCAGAGCTTCTTTAACAGACCAAACCGATCAAATATTTGCTTTTTTACATCAGTGCCTTTATCTCATTATGTGAGGCATCTAGAAATCCAAATTACAATCAACCTCCGTACTAAGCAGGACCTTTGTACATTTTAGGTTGCACATAAAAGAGTGATTTTTCATACTTTGGGTTGCTTGAGAAGACAACAAGATTGTTTTCTTTTTAGTAAAAAGATTTAAATGTTGAAAATGTATCAGCAATTTTGTATAATTCAAATGCAGATCTTGAAAACAGAATATAACAGACTTGACTATAAGACTTGTCAAGTTGTTCAAATTGATGGGGTCATAAGAATTTAAGACCTAAAAACAAGGTTCTTGGTCCAAGAAAAGTTTGAGGTACCCAAACATGAGAGCGTGTGCAACCTCGCTGTAATGCTGTGGTCAAGTCTGACACCTAGTGGTCAGGACCTGGAAGTACACTAGATACAGAAACTGCAACAAAAAAATCAACACTTTAAAATATCTACAAAGTCATATTTATCAATAAAATAAGGAGGTGATTATGCTCACCTAGACCATTATATATAGCTTGTAGAGTAATGTTTTTACAGAATCTGAATAACTGATAATGCTTTAACTTTAACAAGACCAAGTTAAAGATTTTAGTTGTTTTTTTTTTTTTTAAAAGTCTTACCTTGAGATGGAAAAGGCCAGTCTTTGAGGTGAGTGGTTAGGTGCTGCAACAGCCCTCACAGGCTTACCTTTGATTAACTGTGAGCATTAAAGAAAAGAAAATCGTATAAAGCGACACAAAAATCTATAAGGGGTAATTTTTTTCATCATGTCTACTGTTTAACTTTACTGAATCGAGACCATTGTTTCAAATTAGACTATACCTTATAGTCTAACAATCTTAACTAAATATGCAGTCTAACCAACCTGGACGTGGCAACACCAGAATTAAAAGTCAAATTATACATGATGCTGCGAGACCTAGAGTCATTTACATGAGAGTGCAGCTAAGTTGGCGCTTGATTTTGGCTTTTGATTTGCATGAACTTGTAAAGGGCAAGAAGTAAAGCACTGAAACAAAATCAAGTTGGGCAGAACTGTGAATAGTCTGTGCTTACATGGGTACTCAACCCATGAGTAAAGGTTTGGCTGGTATTTATCTTAGAAATGTCAAAATTAAGGACATATATGCGTAGCAAACACGAGTTTATGTCTAAATGTTATATCCTGTTTATCTAGAAGCCTAAGATCTTCAGATGCAGTTAAGAGCTGGCATTAATTGAGTTTGGTCAATTCAAAGGTATTACAGAGGAAAAGAGAGTATGTGAGCTTTTAGAGTCAATTTTCCATGAAATGGCACGACAAAACACTGACATATATTCTGACATATTCTGGTGTACAGATGAGCAAACACTGGAAGGGTTGTTTAATTTAGATGTGTTTCAGTTTGCCAACTTTGTCTCAAAAGCCTGGAAGAGAAGGCAAGATTTATCTGTAAACCAGCTGGCCAATAGCCCAATCAGATGTCTGATATCATTGAGCATGTGTCTCCTGAATATGTCCTATAATAAAACTAAATCAGGTGAAGGGGCATTTGGTCACTATGTTGCTGTTCTCTGGAACAAACTGCCTAATCACCTGAGATCGGCTGTAACTGCATATTCTTTTAAAAACAGGCTTGTCTTTTAGGGTTTTGGTAGTTTTGGTGTGTGTTGTATTGGTGGCTGAAATGTTATTTTATTTATGTGGAGAATTTTATATATGTTTTTTCTCTCTGATTTTTTTAATGTTTTCTATGTTTGCTTGAGAAAACAATAAAAATGTAATTTATTAATTCTGTATATCAACACAGTGTGACTGTTTGTTCCCTTGGGGTTTGTACATTAAGGGCAATGTACCACAGTACAAGCATGTTTAATTGTCTAAATTGTTTACATATTTGTGTAACTTTCAATTATGCACCCACACTTACAGTATATTTGTAACTTCCTCAATTCATTTAAAACCTGCCTAACCCATCATGTCCATCTGAACGTGTTTACTTGGGTAACATCAGCTCTTTTAAACTTCCTAACCAAGGCTACCAAAACTTCCTAACCAAGGACTGCAAATAAGGTTAACTTCGATATCAATCTGCCGATTATTTTCTCGATTAATCGCTTAATCATTTGTTCGGAGAGAATACTGAAAATACATCTTCGGATTTTGTTCAACAACTGACAACTGTCCGAAACCCTTATGGTTATCCTCTCACTTTGATAAGCTGGAGACTGTTTTGCTTAAAAAAACGATTAATGACTAATGTGTTCAGATCTACCTCTAAGTGATTAATCTGCTGGTTTTGTTCTCCTCTTCTTTGCTAACTTTGCTAAAATTAGAACATTATTGCTAGCTTACTCATAATCACAACTTACACTGTTGCTAGTTAGCTTTAGATCAAATGTAGCAGCTACAGAGTTGATGAATCGCTGAGAATCCGGTGTAACACCAAAATCTAGCGGTAAATCCCAATGTTCACAACTAAGACACCACACATGTAACAATCTCAACAAACTGCTAGCTAACATCGCTGTCACTAGCATCTACCACGCTAACGTTAGCTAGCTATAGTGCTAGGTGGCTAGCTGTAGCATTACTTGCTTGGTAGCAGTAATAACATTATTGTGCATTTAGATACGGACACAGTATTACGCATACCTACCTCAAAACAATTGTTTCAGTTTTCTTCTACAACTTAACAAAACTGGAATCATAAATGGCTTGATATCATAGACTGCATCGCTTGACACACACTGTAGCATGTGAATTAGCTGCATGTGTCTGGTGGTGGTTGGCGGGGCAGTACAAGTTCTTCCTGATTCTTATTGCACCCATCATAATGTATTCTACAAAACAAGATATGTGTATGTGATAACTTACAAGCTATCATAATATGCTCAATGTGCAAGTTAGTATTTGCTTGCATGCAGTGTAAATGTGCCATTGGGTACTATTTATGAATGGCTTATATTTATGACTAAATTGGCACTTAATTTGATCAGTTCCTTATTGGGTTTAATATTGCAAAACCACTTAAGAATTATCATGTCTGAAATTACAGATGCAGAAAAAAACTACCTATTATACATGTACAAGTACCAAGGAGGTGGTGCTGGAAGAGACTGCAGGGACAAGATAGAGAGGCGTGTCATCTGTGGTGGTTTGAGACCACCTGTGGCTGAGCTGAGCTTCCTACCTCAGGCCGTACTTAGGGCTCTAATGCCTGTGAGTATCTATGTGTTTTGTCCTTTGCAAGAGAATATCAGATGGTGAAGTCACTGCAAAAAAACGTCATTTGTTGCATTTCATCAAGAAATGCAATTAGTAATTACACACTGAAGTTTATAATAAATAAGATGACTGAAGTATTAAAAACTTGTTGAAATAGATGTCAGTCGCTATCCGTTTTAAGGCTTTTATTAAAAATTCTTATTAAAGTATGTTGCAAATACAGATTAGAATATCTACCTTAGGATTGTTTAATGTCCTGGAAGACTGCAATGCTGCAACTGAAAGCTCAGTCGCCTAGAAATCAAATATTAAAGAAGTGAACAATGCAGTATAGAAGTCATGTCCTTGACGTCAAGACACCAGAACAACATTTCTTCACACCTGCGACTCTCTGACTAAGTGACAGAGGGCTCTGACCATTGACCTGTGAGCAGAGCGAAAGCCATTCCA
Organism: Lepomis gibbosus; assembly: GCA_029875015.1. Classification (NCBI taxonomy): domain Eukaryota; kingdom Metazoa; phylum Chordata; class Actinopteri; order Centrarchiformes; family Centrarchidae; genus Lepomis; species Lepomis gibbosus. The sequence goes on along the minus strand of JAPMOB010243963.1, from coordinate 15,064 downwards.
ATTCAGATAAGCTTTGATCCAGACCACCATAATGAGGGAGAGGCTCATCGGCTGTGGGAGGTGACATACATGTCACACTGGGACACCTGCTGTCTTTATAAAGTGTCAGTAATGATCAGTCTGTGTAGTTTGGTCCACTCCCAGTGTATCTTCAAGGTGCTGTTTCAATGTGTAGAAGAGTTTCTCTGTGTCAATATTACACTGTACGTGCTCTAGGCAAGCAAGTGCAGCACTTCATTGGACACGTATCAGGTTTCCCCCAGGTAAATTTATTCATTAAGATCTAAACCTATCTTAAATTGTGTTGTTTTCTGATCTAATTTAGCAGGATAGATCAGTGTGTTTGTGTTCTTGGTTATTTGTTTACTAGTTGAGGATGAGGATGAGCCTACCCGTGTGGTGTATGCTGGTCCTGCTTCTCTGTTCGAGCAGTAAAGGGATGGTAGTGGATAAAGTCAGACTGGCAAGGTATGTGTTAAGTCACTTTCATTTGGATATTGGTATGCTTGAACGTTTAGCATGACTTTTTAAGTTGATATGATTGACCAGCAAAAATATAGACATTCTGTGAAATCTATATCTGACACAAAATGACTTCAATTTATTGGTTCATTTGTCTTTTTTAATAAATTTACTGTAGTGTAATTTTTACTGAAAAAAGCTAGAACAAAATAAATACACTGTTGTCGTGGTATTTGAAGTCTGTTGGTAAAATGATGCTTAGAGCTGAAACTGACTGTAAATTAAAAGACTTTTGACTCATCAGCTCTTCTTTTCTTAGATTGTCTTCACATCAGATGGAAAAAGAACAGAAAACCATCCAAGCCCTCAAAAGGCATTCAGATGGGACATTCAGCAGCGATTTCACCAACTATCTTGATAAGATTAAGGCTAAAGATTTTGTGGAGTGGCTGGCCAGCACCAAACTTGAAGGGTGAGCTGAAAAGCAACAGTTTTACCATAGCTGCTTCTTCAGTTATGGTGTGATAGGACCGTAAGAGGGCAACACAGTAGTTACTGTGTCTTGTAGTGCAGATTGCATAGAAATTAATAGAAATAGATGTGCAGTTCTGTCAAAGTGTTAACAACCATTAAGATGATAGTGTTGAGCGACTGTACATCTCAGTAATTTTTAACAGATTAAAAACAGTTCACGTCATGTCCGTATTTTATATTAGATGTATCTTGTTTGACTTAAAACTCCTTATATTTTACTTGCAGATGTCATAAAGACCTGCTCCACAATACAGCAGCAGAAGTTTAAGACAGCCCAGACCACATGTACTGTATGCTTGATACTGCTTTACATCAACCAGCAGCAAAAGAGAAGATGAATCCTCTGCAACAAAATAGAAACCTTTGGTCATTTTATTTATTCTGTGGTGTTTTCAAATAAAATTCACATTTAGCACTTTGCTGTTTCCACAATGAGCAACAAAGTGACGAAAAATATTCAAGTTCTTAAATAATCAAGTTCAACTTCTTATGTTGTTTTTGAAAAGTCCTAAATATGTTCTTCAAACGTTAAGTCCATCTGTTATTTAATTTTCATTTCACCAGTAAATGCGTGATCATGTTCAGATGCCCATGTCTTACAGAGAAGTATTTTCATTTGATGCACGATACGATAACTTGATAAAGATGTATTGTCTTTCCTGAATGCATTTTGATTCACACAAATGTCTTTTCAAATACATACATTCAAGATTTTATAATGCAATGTTTTTGGATTGGTGTAGTATTCTGCATCTGTATAAAGGGGGGAAACATTTCACAGATACACAGTGCTCACCAGAGGTGGGTGCTGTTGTTTAGAAAATCAGAAAAATCAGCCAGCCAAACAGCTCAGGCTCAACCCAGGGTGATTTGTTAAGTCTTTAAAAAAAGCATGCATGTGGGTGTAAAGGCATCTGTTTTGTTTCCTTTTGCAGTGCAGATTGTATATAGCACACACTTTGTTCACACAAATTTACATTGTTGCACAATAAGGTTATGCAATGAGGCAGGCAAAAATCCACTAAGTAATGGAGTTAACATTTAGTGGAAAGGAGGGGCTGGTGGATTTTAGGTAGGTGGAGATAAACTGCGGGCTATGGTGGTGTAGGTTTTTATGTATATGTGTGTTGCTGTCTTGTTTATCATTGAGAAGGGTGTAGCTGTGCCATAACCATGATGTGGAGAGCTCCCTCTTTGGGAGAGTCCTCCCTCCTCAGTCTGACTCTCCAGGGGAGAAAGGGAGGGAACACCAGCAGAACACAAACGCAACCCTCTGATCTCAGTCAAGGGTTGAAACGGGATCAGATAGTAGGAAAAGCCCCTTTTACTGCTGGCTATTCACACTTTCTGCCTGTCTGACATTTATCAGCAGCAAACTGGCAGAGGAAAGGGAATAAGAGCAGGACAGAAATGAACAATATAGTCCAAGCATTGTATTTCAATGGACGAACGGAGTCCTTGTAAATGATGTAGGCTATAGCTCTCATTAGTGATTAAATGATATTCAGTGGCGCAAGCACGTGTTTAAAAGTCTCCCCTTAAAGAAGATAATCATGGCAAAAGAAAATACGGTGACACGTTAAATCGTTATATTTAGCCACGTTCAGGTCTACCCACAGAGAAACCACATGCTATGTGGCAACATACTTCAGTGGAAGGGAGGAGGTGGGATGAGAGGAAAGCGAGCAGAGGAGGAGAGAGTGTAGGTGTGGCTGTCTCCGAATTAGGTCGAGCTCATCCGCAAACTGAACAATTTTTGTGGCTGGGTTTAGCTCCGCGCCAACCTGCGCTGTCCTTGTCCTCTCCAACACCATCCGGGCAGCCTCAGAGCCGGGCAGAGGACGTCCGTCCTCCCGGGACCATCTCCAGCACCGAGGACAGCTCCTCTGTATGGCGAGCTGCAAACACAGGCTGCCCCTCGCGCTTTCAAATGTCGTTAACGAGCCTAATTTTAGGATGAAATGTTCTTATTTTGGTTTTATTTTATTTGTTTTTTTGAGCGTGGGAGCCAGTCTCCTAGGCAGCACTGCATGGGCACTATCTGATGGAGGCACTGGGCCAAACTGGGAGTGTGCTGCTGACTCAGCCTCGACTGCTGCATTAATTTATCTGCACTGCAGTGCTCCACCACCTCCCTTCCCCTTCTCTTTTCCTTACCTCCCCCCCATCCCCCCTTCCCTTCCTGGTTCTCTCTCTTCTCCACCTCACTGCACTCTCTCACTGCTATCCTGAGAGAGAGAGAGACGGACGGGGGTCGATAGTCAATAAGGAGCAGCTTCCCCTTGCCTACAAGTGTAGGTGATATATAACAGAGAGACACATAGATTTGAAAATATCATACAAAAATCCATGGAGATGCCAGAAGGGCGGGGGAGGAGGGAGATGCTGAGAGTGGATGTGACTTCAGGGAGTGAAAGGAGCCATGGAGACAACATTTTGTAGGCTAATGTGACAAAAAAGGAAAGGGAGGAGAGAACGGAAGGGCGGTGTACTCTATGGAGAATTTCTCATCTATTCCGTGCCTTCACTGTCTGAGGACAACTCCATGCATCATTTACATATTTACTCTCCAAAAAGGGTTTCTAATCCTCCTCCCCCTCTGGAAGCCAATAGGAGAAGTACAAACAGATCAATATACCCCCAACATGCTTTTCAGCCCTGTTCTCATGAGGTTGTGAGGTTATGGGGGTGAGTGCTGTAATTTCAGACCTCTAGGCTATTTACTTTATGGTGGACCACAAACAGGAGCATCACAGTACAGATGGACTGCATAAAAATGGGGCTATAGTCCATCTTCTGCCTGTGAGGAGGATGTTAACATGGGGCTCTTAACAAATTCAATAAGTCCATTACATTTGAAAGGCTGCCTTTCACAGCCCTGTTTCCACGGCGCCACTCAGCTCCATTTCACAGGATGTTTTGTAATCCACTTGCATCCGCATACAGCGCTACAAAAGTAAAATAATCTGCACAAAATGGTGACCACTACTTAAAGTGGACACAATGAATCTGAAATAACCGGAGGACAGAGGAGGAAATCTAGAGGCTCTGCCATGTCAGTCTGCATCTCTTTCCAAGAGGCAATATTTTTACTTTGCAAATCTCAAAACATTTCATTAAAAAACCAACACACAAGTTGTAACTGGAAGGCTGCTTTATTGGTAATAAAAAGGTTCGTGCTCAAATGAAGACAATCTTTCATATATTCTTACCGAGAGTCCAAGTGGTTGTGCAACACACAATCATATTGTACTGTATATCCTCTTTTATCACGGTGTCAAATGATAACAACAGTTTGAAAAGCACTTTTTAATTTTTCAGCGAAATGAAAAAAAAAACACCCATAATAAACCATGCTAAAAAAGAATGAGTCCTATAATCAAATATTGATACAAAAATAAATTTCAGATGGAAACAGAAATATTGAAGAAATTAAACAGAAATATAGAAGGCAAGCTGCTTTTTCACAAGCCAAGTGGGTGACACACATAGCACTAAGAACAGGACATTTTTGAGTTAGCTGTTTTTCTGTTAACATCACACACTGTTGAATATTAAGATGAAGTGGTCTGGATGATCCTCCGACAGTATTTCTGACTCGACATCCCTGATTAATGTTGTGCTCACCCCCAAACCCTCACCCTCCACAGTCTGGAAACATTTATTGGGGTTTTTTTTGTTTCTTTTTTAGCTTTTTTCAGTGTGGCATCAACGTCCAAATTTGCAGAAAAAGCAGAAAAAAGGCACATGCCATTGAGTGGAACACTGGAAACAAACTGTTCGACAAAAAAAACGTGAGGATATGAAGCAAGTACATGATTGTATGCATGTTGAGCTGTAATGGCACTGATGTGTGGGTATGGGAAAAAGGCCCTGGGGTAGGTACCGTCTCAGGGTGCACGAGGCAGCCAGTCACACCAGCTGACATCCTCCGGGAAGAGATCACTGGTAAAGATGGTGGGCAGTGAGGAGAGTCACCTGTGTGTGTTTGTGTCCATGACTGTGGGTGTGTCCTGTATACTCAGTGAAGGTGAGACATATGACAGTAAGTGAGAAATGTGCTGGTAACAGTATCCTTTCATCATGATCAGGCTACAATCCATGGCAAGCAGCTCCAGTAACATCGCACATGAGCTATTCCCAAACATAGAAGGGTGCTGGAAACAACCAGTTTTAGACATCCACTGAACGTGTTGCACATAAATCAAATGTGACAAACAGTGTTCTTCTGTTTTATGTATATACATATAGACATATATGTATACATGTATTTATCTTTTGTATTATATAATATCTATATTTCATTCAATTTCCGTCAACAAAGTGAAAAGTGTCTCAAAAAATCCAAAAGGTAACAAATGTGACAAAGGGCATAGCTGGAAGCCATTCTATATTATTGTTATTATTCATTTTTTGATTATTAGTAGTAACATTTTTAAAATTCCGTATTTACAAAAAACACAACAAAGCATGCGGATAAAATAAAAGAATATAATACAATATTTATAGTTTCTCTCAAAAAGTTCGTTCTTTTTCAGCGATTGTGCCATTTACATCATAGCCTGCACTGTACATATATATGTTTTTGTTTTCTTTTTTTGTCTTTTTTTTGCTTGTTTTTTTCTTTTTTTTTCTCCAAGTGTGAATGTATCATTCTAAAACATTACATCCAAGATGAACATGGGTAAATTGAATGACATTACTCACTCCTCCTGTGGTTCTCATTGGGAATGTATTTGGTTTTTAGTGTGCAGCAGCCAAACTGATTCGGAGACCTCATATTGTAAACAGACCTCAGTTATTATTACAGACAGGGGGTTCTGGTACAGGCAGTGTTAAACACACCAAATGGCATTAGTGGTGCGACGATGGATGCCAGATTTGTATGTATAGTCATCCACTTATAAATAGGACCATCACTCCTGTGTAGAAAAGAAATGGCAGGAACACCTAAGGAGGCAGCTGTGTCTTGTCTACCACTTAATAAAGCCTCAGGTTTTTTTATGAAAAACACCCACAAAGCTTATTATACAACATAATTGCGTCAATGTGAGGCCTGCTGATGTTTTATCTCGTCAAGTGTTTCTACCTCCGTCTGCGGCTAATCATTTTTGAAGCAGGTGATAGTATTTGAAAGCCTGCAAGTACGTGAAAAGATGGTGCGAGCCTGGGTCCAACACCACACAGTGTTTAAGAGGTCCCACAAAAGCACAATGATACACTGACAAACATGGGACTTTCAGCACTCCGACTCAGACCAAAGCACTATTCTTCTGTTCTCCTGTATCTCTCTTGTTCTCATGGCAGTCAGTCTAAAACCCTGAAGGGAGGGGCTCTACCTATTTATTGGTCCACGTTTATACTTATTTATCGCCTATCCACCTCCCTGAAAAACAAGACAAAACCCATTTGATTCTACAGTCCACCTTTCCATACAAGCTAGGCACGACAAGGCATGTCCTTGTGATAATTTTCTGCTAACTCTGCTGTTTCGGGTGGTCAGTGTCACTCTCACTGATCAAAGCCTTTTCTAAGAATGATTGCATCTCAAGGACATCAAAGAAGGACTTCAAGGCTTTGTTTTTCTAAAGCTGGCAGCTCAAATTGTCCGAAAAGCACTACCTAAGACGTCACTCAAGGGGAAATTCTGATGTGGGTCTGACAGAGTACAAAAGAGGAACTTGAAATAAATGAATCGGTGAGAGTACTACCTAATGTATCTACCTAAATGCAGTTTTCAGTTCTTCCACTAGCCCAAAACAAAACAACAAAGGGAATATCAAAAGGATAAAATTAAACCATATTCAGTCCCTTCTCCATGACCTATAGCAGTAGAGGGGATATCTATTGATACTTCAGCACACCAGACCTTTACTGATGCCAGATATGGATTCCTTGGCATGAAACATTACCTGCTCTCATTGCTGTAACAGGGACCACAGGTAAATAAGGAAAGTGACTGTATGATGGATGTAAGTAAACAAAGAGATGCAAGCCCCATATTTGGTCCAGGACAACTGACACGGCCCCAAATCTGTGCATCCTCAACATGAGGATAATCTGCTTCCTAATACTCATACAGTCTTTCCACACGTCTAACATTCAGAGCAGCAAAAAAACATTTCCTAGTTTGTGGTGTTGGCTGATCCCATTCTGAGTGCTTACATCCTTCATTCACCAGACATTTTAATGAATGGCTTAATTAAAAGATCTGTCAGTAGAAAAGCAAAACTAGTGAAGAGCAGGATCATTCCCCCAATATTCTATAAATCACTATCACTAAAATCTTCATTCTCCACTTAAAGTTCTCGTAATATCCCCAGTGGACAGGCTCAAACTATAGTCAAGTCACTGCAGTGGTCTGAGAATTAGTGTCTTGTGGACTATGATTACTCATGCATGATTCCTGATCAAAACATGCCTTCATGCAAGTCATTTCTATGCATTGAACGAGCACAATAATTATAATTTATCTGGAACTCGGTCTGAGCAAGTCTCCTTCAGCCCAAGTCAAAACAATGACTAATGACCCCCTACCCGGTCAGTGTGAAAGCCCATGTAGAAAATGTCTTTTTCAGTGTCAGTATAACAAAGAGGAGATGAAAAGACTAGTGACATGGGCTAAATGTTATCTTTTTTTGCTGCTCAAATAATGTAAAGATGCAAGTATACTCAGCACAAACAAAAAAATCTTTGTCTACGGTTCTGGGTTTACCCCTCCCTCGCTAGTGTTTTCTTCCTCACTAAGCTTGCTTGGTTGATTATTGTTTTCTTTCTTGACAAAGACGGTAAATGCAGTGTTACAGACCTTCCTTTAGACTGCAAATACAGTTCTAGTATGATCCAGTCCCGTAGCATTGGCGCTTTGCTGCGGGGGTCCACACTTGGTGGTGGCAGGGATTTCGCAATTCTTCAATCATCTAGCAGAGATTTCTGTGCCTTGGCATTTGGTCCCCAAAGAAATGTGTGTCATTGGCCAGCACACCGGTGTCACTGTTTTTCATTTTGCATTTGTTCCTCATTTTCATGAACTTGGTCACTATGCTGCAGTTTCCGTGGTAAACTGATTGTGTTTGGTTCAGCTGTCTTTGACGACATAAGAAACCACATTGCCTCAGTAGTATGTGAGTCTGTAAACATTTTTTTATGTATTTTTGTTGTTTTTTTTCTTACTTGCAAATGATCACTTTTTCTACATTTGTTGGGTTTGGGCTCAGAGTCTCATCTCACTGTGTTTTACTGGATTTCGAGAGTCACTGAACCCTAACACTTGGATTCCCACTCATCTTTTTGGTTTTTGTCCTTCTCTTTCCTGGCCCACTCCTCCTTGTTTTCATCCTGCTTCTCCTTGTCAGGTTTGGTCACGCTGTCGTAAGAGGGGAGAGAGGCTGTGGATGGTGTGCTCTCCTTCTTCTCATTGTTGGTCCCGCCGTTCTCGAGCTTATTGTTAGTAAAAGTATGCCGCTTGAAGATGATGCCACGCCTGATGAGGTGAGTGCGGTAGGCGTTCTGGATAGTTCTGGCAGAGACATCCTCCTGTTTGCGGCGAAGAGTGGTGGTGATGGGTTCATACGACACCTTGGAGGGGTTGGCTGCCACAAAACGCTCCTCCATCTGCTGCCTCAGCATGTCCAGTTCACCACTGTCACCCAGCACTCGCTTTGTGAAGGCAAACAGGATGTCCAGGCAGTGAATGCGATCACCACTCACCATAGGCATGTCCATGGCAATTAGTTCTATAGTGTTGGGCTTTGGCACACGAAGTGGATGCTCCAGTGCGTCAGCAAAGTCAGACAGCTTGGCAAAAGTGATGAACTGAGACGCAGTAGGGTCAAACTTCTCCCAGATCTCGTAAAAGGTCTCAAAGTCGTCCTCACTGAGTGGATCAGCACTTTCCTCTGTGGCCACACTGAAGTTCTCCAGAATGATGGCGATGTACATGTTGACCACAATCAGGAAAGAAATGATGATATACATGACAAAAAAGAAGATTCCCACTGATGGGTTACCACAGTCGCCCTTCACTGATGTACCAGGGTTTTCCAAACTGGGATCGCAGTCTGGTGGGTAGTTGAGGATCGGCAGCAGCAAGCCATCCCATCCAGCCGATGTTGTGATCATGAACAGAATGATCATGCTATTGCCAAAGGTCTCAAAGTTGTACAAGTCGTCAATGCCCGCTCCATGTTTTACGTAGCCAAAGTTAGACATGCCGAAGATGGAGAAGATGAACATGACCAGGAAGAGCAGTAGGCCAATGTTGAACAGGGCTGGCAGTGACATCATTAAAGCAAAGAGTAAGGTCCGGATGCCCTTAGCTCCTTTGATCAGACGGAGGATACGGCCAATACGAGCCAACCTGATCACCCTGAACAGGGTTGGCGACACAAAGTACTTCTCAATGAGGTCAGCCAGGAACATGCCTGAGAGAAAGAAAATGGGGGAAAGAAAGGAAAGAGGAAAGGAAGAGAATACCATCAGAATACAACAGACTTCTAGAGGTGGCAATCCCAAGTTACTCCCTCATTGCTCCATGTCTTCCTCCTCCCTCACTCACCGACAATAGAAAGGATGACCACCACCACGTCAAAGATATTCCAGCCATTGGTGAAGTAATAGTGGCGAAGGGCAAAGAGCTTCAACAAGAACTCGGTGGTGAAGACTACAATAAAAATGAAGTTGACCCAGTAGAGGACGAGCTCTGTTTCATCTGACTGATCATCTGTTTCCACCATCATGGTGACCATGTTGAGGCAGATGAGTATCATGATGGAGATGTCAAAGACTTGCTGCGTCACAAAGTCAAACACCATGCCCTGGATTTTGTTCTACAGGGAGAGAGGAAACAAAGGGATAAAGTTAAGATTTACTGAGGTTTCAGCCAAAAGCATCATTCGTTGAATAATCTGAACACTTGATCAAAAGGAATAATCCTGAGAAAATACATACTTGCGGTCGAGGAATGGGTTTTTGTGGCTTTTTGGACCCCAGTTTTTTCATGGCATTGTAGTACTTTTTCTGTTCCTCTGTCATGAAGATATCCTGACCTCCAAAGTAAAAGGATAAACAAAGATTTGGTCATAACCATATTCTGACATTTTTTAAATGGAAACTCCTCAAGCAAGGCAGGGGATAAGGAGACAGAACGGGTCTTATCTTTTTCTTCTGCTGATTGAAGTTGTCAATGATCACACCAATGAAGAGGTTGAGCGTAAAGAAGGAGCCAAATATGATGAAAACGACAAAGTAGATGTACATGTAGATGTTGACTTCATAGTCTGGCTGGTCTTCCACCTTGGAGGGAGGAGGAACAATGTTAGCTGTAGTGAAACACTGAACTGAAAGAAATAATTTGGCAATTCAGAAAATACACTACTTTGACTTATTTTACTTTGATGCAAAGAGTTTGATGAAAAGCTCAATATCACTCTCATCTCTGTATTGTCAATATGAAGCTACTACTAGCAGCTGGCTTACTTAGCTTACAAATACTATAACCAGAGGGAAACAGCTAGACTGGTTCAAAGCGCAGAACTACCTACCAGCGCCTCTAAAGTTCACTAATTAACCCCCGTCTATTTAGCCTTGTTTAAAGTTTACAGTCCAGTCTTTATGCTAAGTTAGATTAGCTAGGTGTTGACCTGCTTCTTCACAGTCTGGCATACAGTGAAATAAATAAGCATTACATTATGTATTGTGGAAACAACGGATATACCTCTCTGGAATCCACAGCTGCGTACATAATATCCATCCAGCCTTTGAATGTGGCCTTTCAAAAGAGAGACATGACTAAATACATTTGTAGAGAACAAGTATATATCAAGAATATTCTAAATTATAATCAAAGAAACTCAAACTCAAACCAAAACTGAAGCATGTCCTGTGGTACAGCTTGTGCATGGAAAGAAATAAGTAAATGAAGAAAAGGGCATGGAGAAACACCAAATATACATAATGAATAAGAGCAATAGAAAGCCTAAGAGTAGGCCTACTGTGAAAGCAAGTGGAGTTTGAAGCAACAACAGACCCTCAGGTGGTGCACAGAAAGAAAAAAAAGTAAAGTGCATAAGAAAATGAGAAAGAAAAACAAGTTAGCATGAAACAAGAAATGGAGTCAGAAAGTGAGCAGAGGAGGAGCGACACTCTCACCACTTGCAACAGGGCCAGGTAGCCAGCGCCCACATTGTCAAAGTTGATCTTGACATTCTTCCACCTGACCTCGGTATGGTTTCTTCTTATGAGGTCCTCACACTGGGTCTTGTTGTTGACCTCGTCAACGGGAAAGTATTCCTCGGATGTCTCATTGAAACAGTAGTAGTACTTGCCCGCAAACAGGTTGACCCCCATGATACTGAAAATCAGCCAAAAGATGAGGCAAACCAGCAACACATTCATAATGGAAGGGATGGCACCCACCAAGGCGTTGACTACCACCTAGACCAGACCAGGGAAGACAGGATACGATATGAGTGAGAACCAGGAATCTAACACAGCTCATTCAGCCCCCTCTCCAACAAGACACTACATACTGTTATGGCGTTACACAAAGTACTTAAAAAAGCTCTTTGTTACAGGTGGCATTAAGAGCAGCACTTAAATGCTATTAGAATTTAATGTAGCTGAAAATAAGCACTGCACACGCTGGTGATATAGATACATATGTGTGGGGAATTAATGGAAAGGAGTTCTGTTCTAAATAGAGCAACAGTGATTGATTGATTGATTGATTGATTGATTGATTGATTGATTGATTGACTTAGATGTTCCATATTCTGTTGAAGCATGCAGCAAGAATACTCAAACACACACACACACACACACACACACACACACACACACACAATCTATCAGAATCACACGTTTATGATGTAAAATGTACAATTTAATTTAAAATCTTTTATATAAAACACAATAATTTGGGGACATCTTGTGACTTCCTGATTGCAGCCACTTTCATAAAACGTAGATTACTATTTCATGTTTTATACAGGGTAGAAACGAACGCATATTATTTTGCACATGACATCAATGCCATTGACGTGTGGTACTAAAGTATTACGGGGTTGTAGAAAACATGCATGACAGTTGCTATAAATCAAATAAGTAATTGTGAGTTCATGTTCTGTAAATTATTGTATCAGTTGTACAATTTACAACATATTTGATCCTAATACTGTTTTTGATATGGTTACTGGCACACACACACACATTATACTGAGACACTCACAAACTCAGGCATATCCGCACACACCGCTTTCCAGTGGTTGTTTTCTAAAACTCTATCTCTCCAAAGACTCAAAACTGAACTGTTAAATGCTCCTGTTGTTATTTGACCTTAAATACGCATAGATCCAAAATAATAATGAATAAAAAAGGAAGTAATAATAGAAATACAATTTAAAATATTTGGACAAAATAGATGTGTGTACTGTTATAAACTTTATAAAGCTTACAACATCAGTAATAAGTTAATCACAAGTGTTTGCCATACCACTATGAAGTGTCCACTCTTACCACCCCAACCTTAGACAGTCAATATTCTTAATCTTACTGGCCCTTTTCAATACCACTAAGTCAAACAATATAACACATTAGCAGTAAAATAAAATCAGTGAAATAATAATAATTCCCACCACCACCCCAAACTCTAGGCCTGTCTAGCAATCCAATCTGATATGCCGTAGATTTATCATAGCCAGTAATAAGCTCAGCACATAGTGAACCGCTCACTACCAGTGTTAGGCAGGCCGACCAGCAGCTCTCAGGCAGACAGCTGAGCATGCATGTCTTTGGCAGACTCGTTTTGTGGAGCCATATTCCCTCCTCATTACGGACAGACAAGGAGGAGCTCTAGAGCAGGATTCTCTCAGCGTGTACACAACCTCCACAGGTTGACTCGTGTTGAGCGGAGAATCATATATTTCACATGTGTTGTACAGAGGCCACACTGTTAAAATATTGTGCAAAATGCAAAATGCTAAAGGAAAATGGCTTAAGGATGATATTTTTCAAACACTATTATAGGCTTAAAAAACTCATCAGTGGTCTAAAGTCTTTCCTCCACAGTGTAGCCATTGCACTCGCTGAGAGAATGGCTCTTTGCTCGATCTGAGATACAATTCAACCTCTTTCAAATATTCAGTGTTTTTTAAAAAAAAGAATTAGGCCATGCTGTGTGGAAAGCATTCTCATAAAGAGGGAAAATGGCTTTCAAAAATGCATAATGTGCATCGGCAGTTATAGTACATGCGTGTTACATGGCATTGTGCAATCTCAGGAACCGCTCAAATCAATCAATAAATAAATAGAGAAATGTGTGGATAGAGAGATAGCAGATAAAGAGATAATGGTTGATGCTTTGCTTGCTTGTGCATCTGACGAGCCTTTCTGATATTTACATGTTATGAATGGGTGCCTGACAAATATCTACACAGCACAATATGAGCTGAGAAACTACATTGGTCTGGAATATGCGTTGGCCTGCTCATAGTGAAGACAGGTGATTAAAGTGTTTGGGGTTCAGAGATTATATTCCAAGGCCCCATGATGACTAATACCTTTAATAGCTGGCAAAAGATAAAACTACAAAATCATTGTCATTTCAAAATCTTTTGTGTAAATTAAACTTCAGCAAGTTCGTCAGGAAAAAGGTTGAACAGAAAGAGGATTTACTGAAATCGGGGTAAGGATGGCTCAAGATGTTGTCACTCCTGTACAATGCATTGCTCAAAAATGTAGGACCGAGATTATAAAGCAGCATTAAGAGAAAGAGAGAGCAAAGTACATAGTCAAAGCAGCCTGTAATCATTGCATGTTAAGCAGTGCAATGTGTCCAAATGAAGCTGCACGGCTCGCCCGGCACTGTTGGTCTGTGTTGGCCTCTGCGATGCATCGTGCTGTGACACTCGACCCGCGGGGATATAAAAGTTCTCATCATTCTAACTCTCCAGAATCTCTTTCATATGGTGTCATCTCTCCATTCATGTACTTCCCTATTGATTTATTTATTGCTTTGACCTCAAATTTTCAGTTTTCAATTCATACAAAATGGTAACTTAATTGATGAACATAGAAATTATAATAAATAATTGATACAGCAGGATCAAATTCCTCTGTTTGTTTCCCTTTGCATTACTGGGCCACCCTCGCCTCTCTCACCACATACACCCAGTGAATGAGGTCATTCATAGGGGCATTGGTATTGGCATTAATACAATATATTAAAGCAAATGTGCCATGATTTCCAACCCCAAAAATGACATAAACTTATTGACAGACCTATTTCCCATCCCATAATTACCAATTAAACATATATATTTACAGTGAAATATTCATGTCAACATCCATATAGCCTATCCAGGGCCCAAAAGCATTGATGTCTGTTCTTGTGCAAAGGCATCACATTTTAGTCGCTGGATATCTAGTATGAATGAGACTTCACAGTAATCAGTCCATTCACTAAAAAATTGCACAGGCCTTCTTCTCCTGCTGGTCTGTCATTTTTGGGACGTGCTAAAGAGGGGCGACACATTGTCTGTCTAGGGTTGAGAGTGTTGTCCGTACGCTGTAGTGAGATTCAACCTATGGGCCACCACCCACCCAGACCCAGAACTCAAAGTCAGAGTTTATCTGGGCCCATTGTTGCCTCCCAGTTTCACTTCCTGTGGGAGTGGAAGGCAACAGGAAGCCGGGGCCTGCGCTACAGTATGTGTTGCCATGACATGACAGCAGTAATGCCTTGTGTGAAATGGCAGCCTAGCATATTTGCTAAGCTTCTGCCTGCATTCCCAACATAAGGCACTCAAAACAGATTTTAAGACTTTAATATGGACAGTGGTTAGAAACATTTACTCTAATAACCTGCCACCAGAATGGACTGTTAGCAGATCAGATGGTGCAACCCAAAGTGCTGACACTGGCAGAAGCTTAACAAATATTTTCCTCCCAAAGCCACAACACTGTGAGTGTGTGGTTTCTGTCTGAGTCCCTGATGCAGAAAGATCCTGGACAAGCAGGAGAGAGTGTGGTGACCCTCCAGCGGTCCGGCCCAGCCGAACCGGGCCGAGGT
>JAPMOB010243961.1:0-18416 GCA_029875015.1 Lepomis gibbosus | reverse complement strand
TTTTATTTGTTATAACATTATATAAAAATACCATTAGTGAATACACCAATCTATTTTTAACTTTAAACCATAAAAGGCTTCATGCATTTTGTCAACATTTGATCTAAACCCACATGAGAGAGCGACACGTGCAGCTTTATTCTGAATTACTTGTAGTATTTGACCAAACCACAGAGCAATAATCAAGGTGTGAAAAAAACAAAGCATGAAGTAATTTTTTAACAATCTGCAGTGTAAAATATTTTGCACACCTTTTAATAACAGACAAAGTATTACCCATTTTCATTAACAATTTCTGAACATGTCTGTCCCAACACAATCTATTATCACTCCCAGAAGTTTAGCCTCTTCTCTTTGATCAACAGAATTTTGCTCTATGCTGAGTTCAAGTTTCGGTTTAGAAAGTAAAGAAAAAGGAGTTCCCACCACTAAACAGGTAGTTTTAGATACATTGAGAACCAGTTTGTTACTACTTAACCGAACAGCTAGACTGGCACTTACAAATAAGAAAGTTCTCATCAACACATCAAAATACAACACAGTGAACCGTATTCAACTATAAGCATTTGACTCAAAATTTTAGTCAAATTTTAATTAATTAATTAATTAATTAATTAATTTTGAAAAAACTCAAAACGTCTTGGTTAGTCTTTCCACTGTTGGGCCAATCACAAAAACACCAGGGGCTTTTCTACTCACCTGAGAGTCATTCCACAATCAACCCCCGCAGTTTATTAACCCCCAGCTCTACATTCATTCTTTGCCAGATTGCCTGTTCACTTCCAGTGATACACTCATTATGGGCCTCACAGAAAAAGCTAGTTTGTGTTTTCTTGAGGTTGGAGCTTTTCCTGACAGCCTGACATATTTCTTGTGCCTCAGGTTTTTGGTCCCAGAGTTTGAGAAATATGTGTTTTGTCTGTCTCGGTTTTTGCCCTGTCTCCACCTGCCTGCCCAGCTCACACTACCTGCCTGCCTTCCTGCTCATGGAGTTTCACCGCCTAGAGTTACACCACTGCTTCCATGTCTGCATCTGACTCCTCTCAACCAGAAAACTTAACAGTTTTAGGATACATGAAAGGTTGTGTAGGACCACTAATCTTTGTCCCCAAGTCAGTGGGCCAGTAGGTGTTAGCATCTTTATCCGCTTGAGTGCAGCAGCTAGTCTCAGCATTTCAAAAGGCTCAACATCTGTGTGCTGGTCCTTGTTTTAAGTGGTTAGATTCAGAGATTCTGTCTCAACTTCGTGTTCTTCATCATGTTGAATTCACCATGAAAACAACTTTTTTTTTTTTTCTTTTTCTTTTCATCATTTATTTCGAGCAATATGTAGTTACACATAACAAGGCAATAAGTAGCATTTTGATTAATCTGTCCAAGCCTTTAAATTCATCATACTTTCATCAACTTTAACAAAAATGTCCATTTTCCTGACTGTCCTATTAAGGGGTTCATTTCTTTTTGTCGTGACTTTAGTAGGCTTTAACAACTCTCCTGATAGTGACTTCGCACAAAAAATACAGCTGAGGTCACAGATTCAGTGAAACAGTAATTGTCTCATTTGAGCAGCTCAAGCACCTGCCAAGATTTTGGGAAACTACTCATCACAAAGTTGAACTAATCATTCTGTTATTATAATGTAAGTATAATGTCTCCTCTGGCTCTGGAGGAACTTTCCAAAGTTTAAAAAATTACCCTAATGTCACGGTTTTTGTGGTTTAACCAGAACTTTGGACTAAAAGTCAGAGTATTTCACCCTCTGCTGCTTTCATATTGATAATTTTTAATTAAAAAAATAAAAATGTGGAAGTGCAAAACTAAAATAATTGAAGTACCTCTAATAAAACTTTCTTTCACATTGTGCCAGTTTTAAAGTATGTCCTCTCAGTTTTCCAAAGGGAAGTGGAAGCCTTGGTCGGATCAGCAGGAGGTTGAATTTTCTATTTCTAAAAATCCATAAGCACATCATGATTAATCATATTGGTAGGTAACGACCCTGTCTTAGTTGGTCTTGAAGGTTTTTTATTGTAGCTGCACTGGGCTGCTGCCCTGCTAAATAATGTGTGTTTATATGTTGAATATGAGCATTTGTTCTCAGTGTTCTTTTGTAAAACATTTCAAGTATTACAAGAATACTCAGCAAACGTTTATTTTATTCTTCACTGCAATACTGTAGATCTGTGACCTCCTCAAACCTGCAATTGCCCCAGGGATAAGGTACATCTCATTCCAATTATGTATTTCAATGAAATATGAAAATCCCCTCTTAATACTTCTTATGAAAATGATTTGCAGTTGATGAGTTTTGTTCTCAATTTAATAAAAAATGTTTTCTTTCCGTTACTTTTAAAAAAGTTTCACATATTATACATAGGACTATACTTTGTATCTTTAATATTATAATTAGCTTTTTATATATTTACTAATGTAATTCTGTTTCTCCACAAGGAATTTTACTACAACTACTTTTTTTTACTTTGTAAATGTGTGATGTATGTTGTACAACATACTCTATTACAAGCTAATACTTTTGACATGACTTTAACATTGTCGACTGGGGTTAGCACCTTGAGTCCCACATGTGGTTAGGTACAGGCAACAAAAGCACTTTGGTTAAGGTTAGGAAAAGATGAAAGCTTCAGTCAAAAATTAATATGTAAATATGTCTTGTGTAAATTAATCATAAACATAATTTTTAGAAGACAACATTGATGCTGCAACCTCACTAGAACTGTTGTTAACGTTAAATTGATCTATTTTGATTATTTATTAATAAATCTGAGTAATTTTCAAAGAAGGATTCTCTGAGTCATCAATGTTAATATTTTCTTTGAGTTGTAGACAAAACAAGACATTGGAGGATGTCTTGGGCTTTGGAAAACAGTGAGCAACATTTCATGCCATGTTATAGGCCAAACAAGTAATCAATAAATTGAGAAAATAATTGAAAAGTTAATTTTCAATGACAATAATCATTAGTTGCAGCCCTAAACCTGACCAGTGGCTGCCAAATAACACATTTTTTTATTGCAGGGATTTTTTAGTATTTTCATTATAAATGTTCCCCAAATAGAGGAAAGCTGTGAGGCGAGTAATGGTAAATGAGCATCTTTATGCAATAAACAAGCCACTTGGGGTCCATTTATCTCCTAAAGAGCTGATTTCTTTTACATTGATGCAACCTAATTATTGCAATAGTATTCGAGCAACTGTACATCAAATCAAAATCAACACTGAAGCAGTGAAAAATACATTATTAGCTTGGATGAAATAGCTGTCTACATTTATTTAGTTCCCTCAATAAATAGTATCTCTAATAATCAGTCATGAGAAACACAGCCAGATTTAAGCATGAGCGGGTGGAGAGAGCCAGTCATGCCAACGCCATACGCTATCCACGGGAGCACATGTCCTCTGTCTCATATCAGATGAGGTGCCGTTCAGTACAAGCTGATGGAACAAGATACAGAGAGGGGACTCTGTGTAAGCCATCACATGCTACAGTGTCTTTATCTACAGATCTGGACATCACAGCCCTAACCCCTCATCAGACAAAATCCTCTCCTCCCTGATCGATACACCACTAAGCAAAACAACGGTGTTGGGTGTAGCTGTCTCAAGTTCTTCATCACTTCTCCTCTCGTCTTTTTTACATCACCCCAACCTTCCCCATCTTATTTTCCATTTGCATCTGTGGCTGGATCATCAACACCCAGTCAGTAATGCCCAGACCCCTGTGTGTATGTGTGTGTGTGTGTGTGTGTGTGTGTGTGTGTGTGTGTGTGTGTGTGTGTGTGGTTGCTAGGCTTCTGTGTGTGTGTTTGTTTGTGGATTCAGTGATTCAGTCCTGCCTATGTGTGTGTGCTGATGAGTGAATTAGTATCTTCTCAATTAATGTATGCAAGCTTATTTCCTTCCATACTGTATGTGTGTGGGGCCTATTTGAGTTTTATGACTTAGGAATGAGGACATTTTTGGAAAGGAGAGGAGATTTGAGGGTCCCCACAAGTACAGAAAGACAAACATATGTGTGTGTCTTTGCTTGTAAATGTGCATATGTGTGCGTGAGTGCGTGAGTGCAGATCACAGGGGTAAACCTAGAATCAATGGGTTGGAGTAGGCTAGGGTTGAAGTTTTATATGTGTGTGTCTGTAACCGGATCGGCCCGTCTCAGGCCCTCATTAGCAGCCAGGCTGTGGACACCAGAGGCCTCCGAGAGGCTCATGCAGATGAGCCGAAACCTGAGGAGCAACAGTGGGAGCTGGGGGGCAAAAGAGCAGCAGTTAGCTCAGGAGCTAATGAACGACATCTCTTTGTCTCTGTCCGTTTTTGCAAACTATCTCTCTCTGTTGCCACTGTTCCTCTTTTCTTTGTCCTCTTCCTGCTTCCTCTATCCTGCCATTTTTCTCCTATCAATAAAATGCCACAGGGCGACTCATTATTTTGTTTTCCCCCAAGAGAATTCAGCCACCCAGCCTCACCCTGCTTAATCGTGGATGCTAAGGTTCCATTCGAGCTCTCTGTTCTCACACAGCACATATGCAGTTGTAATAGTGGAATATCATGTTGCGCAAAATCATATCAAAAATGTTGCAGAATAAATGCAATATTCCATTATTTTGTGAAGAGATGCATCCATAGCTGTGTGTTTCATTTAGAGCCAGCTTGAAACTATTTAATCATGTTTCATTGGCCAGTTGCCATGTCACATGCAAGTATCAATGCATGGGTCCACTATAGGAACATACCCAATGGAGCACACCATGTGAAGTGGGTGCATACTTCAAAAGCAAAGTGAGCTAAAGAGAGCTAAAGAAAAGAACGGACAGAAAAGTAAAAAAGATGAGTGTGGCTCAGGGAGAAAACATAATAAAGGAGATAGATTTGGTAACGTATGAGAAATAGGGGCCCTCCACTTGTGTTTTTACATGTTTAAGAATATTGAAAATAATATAATTATCGCACTATTCATAATTAATATTGCAATATTACATTTTGTCAATTATGTGCAACCCTAGTTTCACTCTACTGTGTTGTGTGCATTTTCAGTTGGCAGATAAAAAAAATCTAAGTGGAATCACAGAAAATTTGAATAAAGTCAAAATAAGGCAAAAACTTTTCCATAAAAGTAAATGTGAAAGTGAAGAGATGAAAACAAAATCCAAACAGACTTTGCAAATAAATCATGACGTAAATGAAACATGTGACTTAAATGGCCATTTAGGGTTCTGCTCCATTAAAAAGATGAAAAATAGCGGCAGATGATAACAGTAGATCTGTGAGGAGTGATGAGGACAATTTGCTCAAAATGTGGATAGAAACTTGACTACAGATGATGGTAACAGATTTGCCACTCTAACCATTTACAGTCACTTTTGAAACAGTTGTTATATTCCACACAAAAGTAACAAAAGCGGACATTGTCTTTGTCATTTATGTCAGCTGACATAACAACTCTGCCTTGGAGGTTTCATAAGCTGTAACTAGTTAGCAAATTAAGCTAACGTTAGTTCCATGAGTTTGTTGAGAAAATGTTTCCAGCTGACTCATTTTAAAACAAGAAATTCTGAAATATGCTCATTGTGGCTAAATACATCATTACAAAGGCTGAGGCTAAAACCACATAATACAGTTTCAAGTATTATTAGAAAGCTATTTATATCTTTCCCCTCCCTAATCCCTAATTCTCCTTCTCTGCCCAACTTTCTCACACAGACAATTGAATGTAGCCACTTCATACAAGCAAACGTGTGTTTGTGTGACAGCATTAGTTATTTCAGGAAATGCCCAATAACAACATTTGTTCAAGTGACAAAGACCTAAATAGTGGCCTTAGAAATTAGGACACTATTATAATGCCAAAAACTCCACAGAGGGACTGGATTTTAAAGGATAAACAGGTCAACAAAACATGGACTTTCACATGTGAGATTGCTGTTTGCCTCCTCTTTTTTAGAGTGAGTCAAGATTTCTTGACTGAACTAACTATGACTGAACATAACCAAACTTTAACTAGGGTTACATTTTGGAAGGCACTCACAAATGAGACCATCCAGCTGACCAGGGCGTGTGTCGTTAAGGAGGGCAGTTACAGTATAAATGACATTCAGAGGACTTGTTGAAAGATTGAATATAGCTCTACTTTTCATTTGTCATCACTAAGTCTGCCTTTCTTTCTCTTTGCCTTTACCAGCCAGTCTGTCTCCATCAGTGCTGCCGAAGAACACATTCAGCATAATCTGCATGCCAAGGTTGACTGACAGCAGTTTATAAGGTTTAACCTCCTAATAAGAGGGACTAGGCAGAAAAGAGGACACCATGTATGGCTCTACATCTTTCCTCAGCAGCAGCATGTTTCTTTCTCTATACTAACAGTTACCTTCATAGTCAATTTTTCCTTCTCACCAGAGCGGCAGTAATAAGTCTCCATAACAGGTCAAGAGGAGTAGACTTGGCAGGCAATGACACCAACCAAATGAATGGATAATAAAATAGAAATCAACAAGTGAACAACATGCGCTTTCTGAAAACCCAGAAACATCCTGTAATGTCATGTCAGTCTCCTTTTTCATTAACCACCCCCCAAAAAAGGAAACGTCATTTTTGGATGTCCTTATGAATCAAAAAATGATGTTTCCTGCTGCAAAAAGACACTGATCGCAATAGTTAAAGTAGACAAGGTCCTCTTGTGTTGTTGAAAAAATGACGAGAAAACACTAACGAGTGGCTGAATATATGCCAGGTTTCACTTTCAGGGTTAGGGTTCTTGTTTTAAAAAATAAATGGTGAATTTTACCATTTCCCACTGAAACTTAGATCAAATTTTCGCCCACTCATTATTCAATTCCTTGATTTAAAGAAGAAATATACATTTTTTAAAATATGAGCTCAAATTAAGTGATAGAAACCTTATTGGGGAATTCAACTAGCTCCCTTTTGTTCTAGGGAAAGTTTTCATAGTATTATTATGCTTTTATTTTATAATTTTTATGTAGGAAAAAGAGATAAAGTGACCATATGAGACAGGCCAAATCAACAATTTCTCTAAGCAAGAGGAAGGGGCCACCATGTCATTTAAACCAATATGGTTGATTCATTAAATGCCTTGAATTTTCAAGTTAAAAGCTTGAATGAAAACTAAGAATGTAAGAATAAAATATAACAGATTGTATAATTTCTTCTTTCTTCGTTTTTCACCTCGCTTTGTTTGACTGTTGCTGTCTTGCGCTGTCTCCCCCTCCCTCCCAGCAGCCACATCTCCAGCTCATATCCATGTTTATAAAGAGCTGCTCTCCATTATCCTAATTGAAAAATGAGAGTAAAGTGCCACTTTATTCACAATACATGGCCATAACCCCTCAATTCATCTCATGCACTGCCGTTCACCCTGAGGGAGCAAAGACAGCGCTTCAGTATTACTGCTAAGAGATGACAAAGTACACTAAACAGAACTGTTTACCTATGTTTTTATCTATATTACATACTATCTATCTATACAAACATCTATCTATGTTTTTATCAGTTTTATTTTACCACTAAGCCATAATCAGACATGACACTTAAGCCCCCGACATAACAATGCATAGGCGTAGACAGGCGTCGCATACTTGCATGCGTACTTTTGTGTGCAACTAGAGGATTAAACATGAATCCACTAGGGGGCAGATCAGGACCAGATCATCCCTCTCCGACACCAGATTATCTTCCTTGACGAACTCCGAATTTGCACATTTTATTGTCCCGCCATAAATCTCCTTTTTAAAGTCTGTTCCTGTTCCACACACCACCACCACCTGGGCAGGTGTGTGGAACAGGAGATTTCTGTCATGTTCCATATCAGGTCGACATACTGCCCCCATGTTTGTGTGCTGAACTGCATCTTGCGGATGCGTTGCATTAATTTCTGAATTTCCCTCTCACCACAACACAAACACAAACTTCCCAGAACTGCCAGAAGTGTTTGTACTATTATTAACATTGGAGGCATTTTGTGACTCATACATGTTCCACATCTAGGTCCACTCATAATAAAGAGGTTTATGCTTTCTGTAGCTCTGGTGAAAGTAAATAATCCAGTGAAATACACAGCGGGAACATTATAATAGTGTACCGCTCTCATTCTGTGATGCCACTAGTAATTAGTGTAAAATAAAGTACAACCACAGCATAACATCAAGATCCAACAATCCACAGCAGATCAAAATGAGGGAGAAAAATAATAGCCCTCTGAGGTGATTGGCAGCTTTTTCTTAGCAGAGTTATTCTTAAAAGATCCACATTATATGTGAAGTTACTGTTTTACTTTAAGTTGAAAAAAGTCCAATAATCTGTGATGTGTTTGATGTGTACTGTAAGTGTAATGAGTTTTTCTAAGAAACTGTCTGCAACATTTTAATCTTAATAACTTACTGATCACCATTACTTGGAATCACTGCTTTCAGAATTTAAACAACAATGATTCAGCCCAGCCCAAAAAAAGACTAACCACAGTCAGTCTCCCTCACTCCCAAGTATATCTTGGGAGAAATCATCACTTCTGCTCAGAGTACGTCCATATTAAACACATCTTTTTCTCTCCAATTCAGCCCTCCTTCCAGACAAACATGTTTTTTTTCAAAACAATGACGTACACTAGCCCAATGAGAGTCAGGGCTGTGTGCCAGTAAAGTTAAGAAGACATTTAGCTTCCTTTAACTTTATTTGTGAATGTTCATTTTAAATATAGCCCAATACACAGCTGATGTCAATAACATGGATTTATGTTGATTTTGATAGGCACCTTTGCATTTATAAAGTAATTATTTTATTAGCTTAGGAATGACCAAAGGTTAACAGGTAGTATGTATGGGCTAGGATTGAATACCTATTTCATACTCAGTTGTTTTAAATTAGGCTGTAAATAACAACAACTATATCGTTAATTTGGCTGGACACTTAACACAGGTGTAACACGCTGTCATTGTTGAGGAACCAGGTGTGTATGTAGCCTCACAGAAGCGGGCTGTGTGGCAGTAAAGTTAGCTCTTTCTGTGTAGCCCATGACACATTACAGCTATTGTCATGAACTTGTGTTTATGTTGTTTTTGTCACACGACGTTGCGACTGCAAAATAATGATTTGGTCATCTAGGCTTTCTGTCCCAATAAATGCAGTTTTGTAGGTTATCAACTGAAAAGCGGGTGAAGAAAGAGATTTAGCCATTTGTTGTTGTTCAGACAGAGGTCTCTACCAAAACAACCTAGAAACAGCAGTGTGGACACACGTTTTCACACAAAAACTGTGTCATGAAATTTAATTAAAGTAAATGTAGTCAGTAAGGTGGAGGCCCATAGTTGCTCCTTAAAGAGAAACTGCACCAATGCTAATAATCTTGCTCTTTATGCTACCTATAGTTAAAATGTTTTCTGTTTTTTAAAACGATAACTTCCGAGGAATATATT
This sequence comes from Lepomis gibbosus, assembly GCA_029875015.1. Taxonomy (NCBI): domain Eukaryota; kingdom Metazoa; phylum Chordata; class Actinopteri; order Centrarchiformes; family Centrarchidae; genus Lepomis; species Lepomis gibbosus. The sequence continues at coordinate 8,976 of JAPMOB010243961.1, read as the reverse complement.
CCTTTTTTTCTCACACTAGATGCAATTTGATTTAAAAGAAACACAGAGCTATAAAGTAATCAATTACAACAACAACAATAACAATTATATTTGCTCACATTTTCTGATGTTCTTTCTTATTCATTGATAGTGTGGAAAAAGAACCATTATGCCTAGTAAGAGTACTATAATAAAAACACAATGCTAACAATACACAATTTTCTGATCCTAGGATTTTCAGTTTAAAAACATCTGAGTGGTTTTAGTTATAATATGTACAAAATACAAGCCCTGTTTAAAATGTAAGGCAAGGCAAGTTTATTTGTATAGAACATTTCAACAAGGCAATTCAAAGTGCTTTAAATAAAACCTAAAAGCAACATAATTAAATATAAAAAACATTTTTTTAAAAGAGTTAAATAGAAAATAAAGGATAAGGAACAGGATAAAACTGTACAGTAAAAGTTACAGCGGAGAGTAAATCATTAATCTACATCTTTAAATTTGATTTAATTAAAGGCAGTGGTAAAAGGGAAAGTCTTCAGCCTTGATTTAAAAGAAAGAGAGTTTCAGTAGGCCTGCAGTTTTCTGGAGTTTATTCCAGATATATGGTGCATAAAAACTGAACTGCTGCTTCACCATGTTTAGTTTTGACTCTGGGGACAGAAAGCAGACCTGATGACCTGAGAGGTCTGGATGGTTCATAGCAAAGCAGAAGATCAGCAATGTATTTTGGTCAAAAGAACATTCAGTGCTTTATAAACCAAGAGCAGTATGTTGAAATCAATTTGATCTGATACAGTCAGCCAGTGTAAAGACCCCAGAACTGGAGAGATATGATCCACTTTTTTGATCTTAGAGAGGACTCAAGCAGCAGCGTTATAGTAGGCTGACTTTGTAATTGTCTTAATATGTCTTAATTCGAGTCTGAGTCCATGACTACACCAAGATTTATGGTTTGGTTTGTGGTTTTTAACATTACAGATTGAAGCTGAGCTACTGACTTTAAGGTCAGTAACTCATTAGCAACAGTGATCACATCAGGATTGTTTCTGGGGTGTTCACTGTCCTTTAACAAGCTTTGAAGTAACATACTATGCATCCCTGCTGACGTTCCTCTCCTGAGCCTCAGAACAGTTTTACCAACTCCACCACATTGTCCCGTGAGTTTTTGAGTCATTGTGTTTGGCGCCATTATGTTTAAGGTTCAATTCACATTGAATAGCATCCTGTTGTGGATCCAGTGTTTGAGTCCGTATGCGTGAACAGGGCATTATATTTCCTTCAACGCACAGAGATTCTTGCAGGAGTCCTTTTCTTTTATATAAGATCAGTGTGGAGTCCATTTAAACTCTTTTGTTTGTTAGTGTCAGTTAATGATATGTCAGCATGCATCAGCGAGCAAAGCAACAGGAGCTGCACTGGGTTAAAAAAATTATATAGTCAGTTTGCCTCTATTTTAGCAGCAATTCTTAAGTGCACTTTGTCTCCAAAGTGCTGCTGTTAGTTGAGTAGCTCTATTGGAACCTAAATATTTTGTCCCTGAACTTTCCTAGAACACCTGAAAATTAAATGAAAGCTGTGATCCTGCCAATATTTATTGTTTCTTCTGCATAACAATCAGATCTCAGACCCCTTCAGTTTTCTTCTGCATGATCTGGTTTAAAGATTACTCTTTGATAAAACAGTTTTTCCGCAAGTTATACACAATTTAAAAATAAATATGTGTCAAAGTGAGTCACATTTGTAAATTCTGTTATTTAGATTCAAGATTCAATACTTTATTGCCATACAACTCGGTGGAAGTTGTTAGGGATTTGCTTCAGTGTGCTCATAACAAGACATCAACAAGATACAACCAAAAACATAAAACAAATATACACAACGATATCCCGCATGGGATGACACTTATCACAGGCAGATAAAAATAAATTAAAAAATTAAAAAAAACAAAAAACAAAACAACAACAAAAAAAACCCACACCGCTTACCACATAACTGGATGACAGTCCAGGAAGCTAAAGTGGTTGATGTCAGATAGAAGTGACAATTTGCATATAGATACAGAGCGCAAATCCACAATTTTACAATAAATAGATAGATGTTGCCTAATAATAAATAAAACACAGTACACAGAAAGGCATTCTTTCATTTTGAATTTCAGTCATGTACTCACCAACTCTTCAGTGAAGCTCTTGGAAGTCTGTTTTAGGAGCATGGAGAAACTTTGTGACTGTTAGCATTGTAAAGATTGTCATTGTGGTCTTCCTCTAATGAGCTCATAACACTATTTTTGACAACTCTTCATAGTCCATTTTAATCTCCAAGACATTGGGAGATCTTTCTTGTAAGTAAAATTGCTCACTAACACAAGGAGACACACTACTGATGGAGAGGGGCAAACTCACAAAACTAGCAACAGGAAACTGCTTATTTTCACTGCTGATTTCATTTCAATGTGGGTAGTATGTGCAAATGACCCACTATGTTGCCTGCACCCAGAGCTCCCTGATCATTGAGTGTAGGGCTGTGGTTTGAATTATAGACTGAACTTGCAATTTTTGTATGCCCTTCTTCACGGACAGTTTGATCGAGAGAGGGGCGGCTCCAAAATCAAAACATTCTGTCTAAAATCTGTCACGTAGCACCAATCTGAAAAATATTTGCCTCTGAATAAACAGATTTTATAAATCGATTTTTATGGTAAAATACCATCTTTCCAGGGGTGAAATGTTCTTTTAAAGCTACAAACAACCCACAATGCAACACTCTCTTAAAGTCACAGACACACTCTAACCCCAACTGTAATTTTAAGCGGAAACATCTTCTTTCTTTCTAATGGGCTGCATTGGACTCAATGACAAAATGACCCTGCTTCTCACTTGATAAATGTATTACCTCAGTAAACACTTTCCTAATCAGTTCATGGGCTCAATCGAATTCCTAGTTTCAAGTCTTCTTCAATACAGCATGATGTTCATCTAGTAAATTATGGTTCCATTTAGAGTAAAATAGATAACAAAGCAGGGTATGCTTTAGGGCATGGCTACCTTGTGACTGATCAGCATAGAGGCAAATCACATCAGTGCAGTGAAGCTCTGTAAGCGGGCAGGCAGGTGGAGACAGGGCAAAAACCAAATAATGCAGAACAAAGCAGAGCTCTCCAAACTCTGGAACCAAAAACACATGGTGGCTCCGCTTTAATCTTGAGAAGCTGCAGTCTATATTCATTCAACTTACACTGTAAATTTGCTGCTATACTGAGGCTTATTACTGACCCTTCTCTCTCTCTCTCTCTCTCTTTCGCCTGTTATTTACTGGTCATGTGCAGAGTTTAGTGTGCATTCCATGCTGCCAACAACTGCATGCATGTCACGGCTATTTAAAAATGATAAAATATTCTTTGTGTGGTTCATCAATGGTGATAAATTATCTGAAAGTCCTGCGAGGTACATATAACTCAGCACCACACCAGTGAAGCTGGGGCTCCGTCTCTTCAGCAAATGTATGCATGTACACATGCGCACTGACAACCCAGGGTTAGGGTTTCAATTTAGTATTTATTTACGCACTTTAAAAGCATTTTGTTGAAATTTATTGAAATGTATATTGTAATAGGCTGTATATTAACTTATTGGGAGAAAATTGGTAGTTCTGTGTAAAATCAGACATGGAACACCCCCTTGTCGCCAAAACGGCATGATCCTTGTTTCACTTCAACTGTGAGCTTGACAGTCGAATTAAGCTCCGCCTATTGAAGCATCGAATCTTCAACTATGCTGGGTTAGCCCTAAAGACAACATAAGTTGTATTAAACAACCTCCAAATATGACACATGTGAGCATATGCTAAAATAGCGCCCCTACCAGTGGCATTTGGTGAACTTCTTTTCCCAGTGGGGCATTATTAAGATTAAAGTCAAAGGCAACTGGACTTGGTTGATACTTCCAGTATCTTCAACCAATTGGATAACTATGACCTGGATGAAATCTTCATAGACATGTCACCTCAAAACTCAGAAGTGGATTTAGTGATGACATAATGTACGAAAATGGTAAAATATAAAACTTTTTGTTGTTGGCCCCTGTCAGGCGCAGGCAACGATGATGCAGCTCAACTCAGCTTGCAGGTACAGGTACAAACCGGCTGTGGCTCGGGAGGTAGAGTGGGTTGCCTGTTAATCGGAGGATCAGCGGAAGATCAATCCCCGGCTTCTCCAGGCTGCAAGTGAAATTGTCATTGGGCAGGCACTGAACCCTGAATTGCTCCTGGTGGCTGCTCCACCAGTGTATGAATGTTAGTTTCTGTTTGAGCACTTTAGCTCAGTGTGTGAATGTGATGTTGTGTAAAAGCGTTTTGAGTGGTTGCAAAGACAAGAAAGGCGCTATACAAATACAGAGCATTTACAAAAAAGTCGGTGAACAAGGGGCTAAAGAGAAGACTGACAACAGACAGAAACACTGGAAGGGAAAAAAACATAGGAAACACTACAACTGGATAGGTGGCACAGCCAAATCATGACACTAGTTGTGTTTCCATCAACATTTTTTATGCACATTTTGAGGTATCGCATTAAAAACAGTTGCTGGAAATTTCCTCAATTTCAGAAAAAAGTTTTTTTCTGCTCACTTGAGGTGGTTTTTGTATTTTTCAAAAAGAGTTAATGCGCTAAATTGGAGATGGAAACACATTTGCTGAATAAGTTGGGACATAGCAAACATTTACCTCAAATTTTTCTCAGATCCATGGTCTTTCTGTCGATGCTGTAACATTTTGCTCATCTAAAAATGGCTTGTTCAGCATTAAGTTATACTAAAAGACACTCTAAGGAGTCAACTGTTAATTGTTTTTGGAAAGCACATGTTGTTTTAAGACAAAATTAGCATCCGGATTACTATCACAGTTAACATGAATTATGGAGGCACATTAGTAAACAGAACCTGCTTGCTCCACTGCAGAGAAGTGAATCATTCAGAAGCTGATTCAATCACTTATTCACTTGTATTGTAGATGGTTATAGTTGGTAGAAATCTGTTTCTTCTGAGAACCTAGGATGTCACCCAATGTTTTAGAATGGTGCTTTTTAGTGGTAAACAGGAAAATTTTATTTTTAGATATTTTGGGTGGACAATAACGTTTTACCAGCAAGAGCTGAAACGTGATTTTGCAGATGCATGCAGGTCTTGACTAAGACTGTATCAAAATGGTAATTAGTTCTTTTATGCATTTGTCCCTCTTTCATCATTTTTTTTTTTTTTTGGTGAGAAAAAAATTATGTTTACATTTTGTTATAGTTCTTATTATCAAATATTACTTTTATTTAGTTTTAAATAGTAAAAAGTAGTTAAAAGGTTATTCTTGACCTTGGATATACTAATTTGACAATATAATCTTAACTTTAGAGGTCGACTTTCTAGCTTTTTCTGGGTAGAGAGATAGTAGATAGAAACTTGACATTTTTGGTCAATTTTTTATGTAGGTTAAATGTAGGCCGTGCATGCATTGGACATCTGAAAATACTAGCATCAGGATTTTTTTATATTAAAGAGGGCATTTAGCACCAAAAGGTGCTTCTGAACACTGTCCTTTTTGGTTTCTAATAACATGCCACATTAAGTCCATTATAAAACTTAATAACAATATGGAGATGGTGGTATGATTTGTAAGTATAAAGCATTACACAGCTTGTTTATTAACACAACAAATGTGTCTGTGCAGATTCCCTGCATTTATTTCTGTCACTTTTTGTCTGAGCTGCAGTGTGAACAAGACGCTGCAGGGAAATGAGTGGTGAGTGTCAACTTAGCAGGATCGCTGCTGCTCTGTGATCAGAATGTCAGATCAGCTGTTAGCGGCACCAGGAGGAGTTCCTGCAGCTCTTTCCAAGTCACGCATAACCCTGCAGAGCAAAGCACCAGGGAGCAGCAACCTGTATGTATGTAAGAGAATAAGTGAGTGAGTGAGTGAGTGAGAGAGAGAGAGAGAGAGAGAGAGAGAGAAACAGTACCAGCATATCTGCATGTGGGCATCTTTTGTTTGTGATCATGTGTACTCAGTTGGGTGTTTGTACAGCTTCATTTGTGCTCTCTCCCTTATCCCTATAAGTGTGTACATGAGTGTGTGTGTATGACGGGTGAGAACAGGAAGCAGAAGAGGACATTGGTAATAATGATAAAGAGCATGAAGCAGTTAGCGACACAACTGCATTTTATTCAATGAAAAAAAAATTACCTGCAATTTTATAGCATTTGTGTCAGTCATTCTGATCCTTGTAGAAGAAGTGGCCCATTAACATTAAAAAGGCAACAGAAACTCAATTTCAACATTTGGTTTGCATGTAAAAAGATTATGGAGAATGGGCTCAACGTGCCATCCAGCAGACTCTGAAAAGGACATGATTGGGAGGAGGGCAGGTCTGAGCATCAACAAGACCAGAGAGTTGCTTTTATGAGGCTGCAATCTCAATCAGAGCATCACCAAACATTTGCTATGTCGGAGGAAGACATGGTTCCTCTCAAGCCATTTAAGGCGACCACTTGTCCACGGTACAAGGCAGGTAACATAACAGTATGACTACAGTGTGACAAATACTGTCAATTTCAGCACTCAGAATGCATCAAGCAAGGTGGATTTTTAAGTTTGTGGCTGAATGTGTTTGCATTGAGGGGCAACCACAGTATGATTGTTGGACCTATTAATGCTGAGTTGGGCATCACAACTATTTGGACCAACTTGGACAGGAAAACCTTCTTTGGCTTTTCAGTCAGAGTAAGTACAGTCTAAGTACAATGAAAGTCTGTACAAAATTCATAGCAGTATTGAATAGTTGTTAAGATATTTCAGTGTGATCTAAAGTGGTGGACCAACTGACCAACAGACCAACATTGCCCCCAGAGAGTCACTCCACAAGCGTGGCTGAAAAAGAAAAATACTGTAAACATAAAACTACTCTGGTCTGCCATGAAAGAGCATATTATTTTTTAATGTGTTTGCAATGACATTTATTTATAATTCACAGACAACTGAAAACAGCTGTTAATTAAACACCCTTATCAGCACAATAATTAGCAATATCCTGACTAGGGTAAGTGGAGAGAAACAGACCCTGAGCAGCATGAATGACTGATGGATAATGATTTAATTAATGTACTGACCAAGAACAGAATCAACAAACCCTCGGGTAACATCTTAATTTATCAACCAGATGTATTCCTTTGTTTGCCCGTTGTTCAGGCCTCTGCCTTTCCCATCACATTGGCCAACCGAGGACGGTGCCGGAAGGAGGCTATAAAGCTGCCATTTTGGCAGGATGGATGGGAATCGGTCACCAGGCTGGGAGAGGTGGCCCACTAGAGGGTAGGCAGTAATTACAGTGAATTGATGGTGGAGGGTTTCTGTGTCAAACTTCCGCATTTGCCTTGAAAAATGAGGGATCAGGAACATGTGTATGCAGGATACACACAAATATTAAATCCCACACTCACAAACTTGGCACAAACAGGAAGTGTCCTGTCACAAAAGATGCTGGGGATATAAACTCAATTCAAACTCAGAGTGGTGCAAGGTGCTGTCGAGTGGTTTGGACAGCAGCCAACCACAAGATCCTACCCTCAACCTGGTGAGTCACTGTCCTGTCTGTCAAATGTGATATCTCAACTCTCAGCTCTTTTTTTTGTCCATTCTGTGTATCTTGTGTCAGGAATATAGAGTTTGAACATACCTTAAACATCCCAGAAAATAAATGGATTGGAATACTTTTAAAGGATTAATAATGGTTATTCAGACACCAGACCAACATGTTAAATTGGCGTCAGATTAATGTAAAGGGGTGTGTGTATAAAAGGTGATTTAGTTGCTTAGTCTGGAAGTGGGTAAAGGAGAAATCAAGTTCTAAATGAGGATGAAATTATTTCCAAGGCAGGAGCTCACTCCAGCTTATTGATCAAGTGATCAAAATCATTGGTTGACGTTGATCAGCTTTGATTGAAAATCAGGCATTTCAAGAAAGAAATAGGCTATTTAATGCTTTAAAATTATTATAAATGTTGCTTCATTTATTGTTTATTCAAGTAAAACATATATCTGCTAGAATGACTGTGAGAAAAGCCTCAAACTCTTCTTTCTCGTCTATTGATTTTCAGAAAAATCTCTGCGGGTGTCACGTTTGCATGTGGATATTAACCTCTGGCAGTATCAGTCCAAACTGTGGCCATGGCCTGTGTGATCTGGCTGGCCTCTGTGGGTCAGAACAGAACAGGCCAAGTCCCAGAGCCTCGGCTAGACGGATCAATGACAGGCTCAGGCCGTCATTGATCAGGGGAAGGAGCTAGTATCATCATGCAACAAGGAGCAACGACAGATGTAGATGATTTGTGTGCAGATTGGAAATAAGATGGCATCCACGTCCAACACGTATATGTCTTCATAATGCTTAAATGTGCAGTAAGTAAGACTTTTACTGCCCTAATTGAGGACAAGACATGTGCAGGGGGGTTTGTAGGGTTATCGATCAATATCAGTGACTCAGTGGCTGCAAAAAAACTCCTTTCTCTCCTCTGAACAAAACCTCCTCACCAACATGTACTATTTCAGCCCAGTCTCAAAAGAGCATGCTGTCTTTTAAAGCAAATCCATTTCTCCACCACAAAAGAGTAGTGTGGGGTAAACAGTACAACACAAACAGCTGATACTAAAATACTGTGGTGTGAAGGTTGAGCTGATGGATGATCAAATAAATCTGCCTTCTACTTATTTGCATCTCCTACTGAATATGTTTTCTACATATCTACATTATTTTTTTTTTATATATGATTTATTTATTGAATTTTTCACAACACCAAAGACAAACAATCAATATACAAAAAATATAAAAACTAATAATATAATAAAAACCACACAAAAAAAAACAGAAATAAAAAAAATAAAAACATTATTACAAAGACACCAACACAAAATCCCTCACAGTTCTAACAGGTTTAGTATAGTATGCAATATATA
>JAPMOB010243956.1:0-23634 GCA_029875015.1 Lepomis gibbosus | reverse complement strand
CAGCTTCTCCTCCTCTCTGCCTCTTCTATTTACATTTTTTTGGTCCGGTAACCCTCGCCCACGGAGCGACGGAGCACTGAAAGCGGGGAGCTTTTGTGTAGGACGGGATCACATGTTCCCCCCGCAGACAATGTGTCCTTTCACTGCCGGGGTTTAACCATTTCAGTAGGGTTTCTTTTTTTTTTGCTTCTTAAATCAGAGTGTGTGTGAGTTAAAATGTGGTCGCAGTCTGACCTGAAGGGTTAGCTTTTATTGTTTGACTGCAGCCGCCCCTCCTCCTCTGAAAACCCGCCACCGCCCGCGTCACCAGCACGCCACACATTGTGAAGTTTGGGATGTTAAAGCTTTGCTAATTTGTTGCTTTTGTTCAGCGTCACCACGAAAAACTTAGTGAAGCGATGATTTGGATTGAGGGAGTTAGAGGTACAATCCACAATTTAAATGTGGCCCAAAGTGCTGGAAAGCAACTAAGAAGAGCTGCGACAGATTATCCATTCATTTATCAAATTTAACTGATTTTCATTGAGCTGATTTTAGCCTCTGTTTTTATATATTTATGAACTGAATATGTTTGGGGTTTTGAAGATGTCATGACGGGCAAATTGGCTCCAGCAGCAGCTGGTGGACACGAGCAGCAAGTCAGGTTTTCTGTTGAAAATATTCTGGAAATCTGTTTAAAATTTGAGCTACGTCGGGACGCGGGTGGTTCAGTTGGTAGAGTACTCGCCCCATGTACAAGTCCTTACTGCAGCGGGCCAGCTTTTCTGCGGGTCACCCCCTTTTTTCTCCCTTATTTCCTCGCTATCCACTATCCTATCAAAATAAAGGCCAAATGCCCTAAAATAAACAATTTGAACCACTTTTGTTGGAAACCTGACAAGTGGTTATGTTTTCATTTTGACAGATTTAAAAACGCAAAATAAAACGTAGGCAGTGTTTCCAATGTGGGGAAATGTTTAATTAAAACGAGCAGTAGCCTATGGCAACTGGTGTGCATGGCGAGACTCTCGACCCCGTAATGCAGCTGGACCCCAGTTGAACCCTGACCTTTGTGTTGCCCCTCAGGTGCCACTCAGATGCTGCTGCTGGCTCGGCGAACAGACCTGCGGCGAATCTCTCTGGACATGCCCGACTTCACCGACATCATCCTGCAGGTGGACGACATCCGCCACGCCATCGCCATCGACTACGACCCGGTGGAGGGATACATCTACTGGACGGATGACGACGTGAAGGCCATCCGCCGCTCCCTGCTGGACGGCAGCGACGCCCAGTTCGTGGTTACATCTCAGGTGAACCACCCCGACGGCATCGCTGTCGACTGGATCGCCCGGAACCTCTACTGGACCGACACCGGGACCGACCGCATCGAGGTGACCCGACTCAACGGGACCATGCGCAAGATCCTGATCTCTGAAGACCTGGACGAGCCGAGAGCCATCGTACTGGACCCTGTGGCCGGGTGAGTGCAGAAACTACCGGTCCGGTCAGTTCTGATTCAGTTCTGAAGGATAAATATTTGCTTGTCCATTTTTTATTGTTTGTCAGACAAAACTATTAGTTTTGAACATTGGTGATCTGATTATAACAAGTCCATAGTTACAAGTTTAGTGCTCTATGTAAATTTTCATATCATTTGATCTCTATAATTATCAGGATAGATGTCAAATCATTATTGTCTTCCAATTTAAAGGCTGATTTTTGCTCCTGATTGAACATTTTTTCTGGTTTTAAACTTTTCTTTCTGGTCAGAACAAACACTTCATGCCAAACAGTGGATCACGTCTCACATCTGAAGCAGAACATTCAAAACCGCTATGAGAAAATCAGTTTTCAACAAATAAACGAGTAAAATTAAGTTAAAAAAAATCCTTTTCTCCCACAAAATAAATATCTTAATAGAAAAATTAACTGCTAATCTGTTCATGTTTCAGATTAAATCAAACATTTATTGAACATTTGTTATATATTTAATGAGAAAATTATGTTATTATCATTTTATTGCCCATCCTTACTGGATCATACAGTCATTTTGATATAAATAAAATATACATATTCAAGTTGTAAGTAATTATATGTACAAGATATCAGTCAGATCAACCAACAGGACACAGTCAGTACTTCAATGAGTCACTCAGTAGGAAGTTCATTGTCGATTATTTTCTCGATTGATCGATTGTTTCGTCTAAAAAAAAATATCAGAAAAGGTAAAAAAGGCCAATCGGTGTTTCCCAAAGCCCAAGATGACGTCCTAACATGTCTTGTTTTGTCCACAAACCAAATAGATTAAGTTTACTGTCACAGAGGATCAAAGAAACTAAAAATTATTCACATTTAAGAAGCTGGAATCAGAGAATCTTTACTTTTTTTCTGAATAATGATTTTTCAAATTAGTTGCAGGTTAATGAGTCGTTGCAGCTCTACTAGAAATAGCTCTCACACAATGTATGATGAGCTTCAGTGCAGCTAAAATCTGTCCACCTCTCCGTTATAATGATGGTCAGGAACAAAGTGTTGTGCATAAGGGCGGCGGCGGCTTTCACAACTACAGCCAGACAAACTGATTTATTTGTGTAGCACCTTTCGGAGCGCTTTACACGAGACAGAAAGGCATTCAGAAACAAAAGTGAGTCGAGGTGCTCTGTTTGTCTTCAGTAGAAAGGAGCTCTACAGTGATTACTCTCGCTTCCTGTTTCAGGTACATGTACTGGACCGACTGGGGCGAGGTGCCAAAGATCGAGCGGGCTGACCTGGACGGGATGGAGCGGGTGGTGATGGTGAACACCTCGCTGGGCTGGCCCAACGGCCTCGCCCTCGACTACGACGAACGCAAAATCTACTGGGGAGACGCCAAGACCGATAAGATCGAGGTTGGTGTCTTTATCTGCCATCAGTCTTCACATTCTGCGTGCGTGAGTCACCTGGGCGTTTAATATTCAGTCTGCAGTCACCCGGAGGATCAGTGCAGCTGAATGCTTCCTGCTCTCAGCCGCCTTTTGAAGCCCAGCCCCTGCTGGCTCTCGCCGGCTTCTCGCTGTGATGGTTATCTGCTGAACACGGCCTCCCGCCGGGCCGGGCAGCGGGGCAAAGGCCACGAGAGGCAGCCTGAAGCTTCCTGTCGGCCTTCAGAATAAAGTGTCGCCAACAGTCACTCTGTGATGTTGGCGGTATTTCTGTAAACTTTCTGAAGCAGAACATTCCTGCCTTTCGGACCGTACTTTGCTCAGTATAAACACAATAGGCCATAACTAAATTATGATTGAATTACTAATCACTAATTATTACTGAAACACAAGGTGCATTCTGGGAGTCGAGGAGGAGAGCTCAGATGGAACTGAGGTAACTCCACATGATGATAAATATGAATAATTAGAATTGTCAGAGGGCGTACAGCAGGTGGAGGCTTTAGCGCCCCCCAAAGAGGTTTTAGCGAGCACCAAAGGAAAATCACCAGCGGCAAAATGATCAGAATGGGCAGAAAAGGGCGTTTCAGATACTCTCCAAATGTGTTTTAACAGACATTTATCAAACAAGTGTTGAGCAAGCAGAACATAAACTTAAATATGACGTCTGATTATGACTTCTAGCAGTCGCCTCTCCTCTTATCAACAGCCCCTGGGTTTTTTTTACCCATGCAGCAGGCGTTGGATTAACTGTGCCTGAACGCTCCGCTACGAAGCTCGCGCTAATGACTTCCTGTTATTTCTCACAATATAAAAGCCGTTTGTGCTTGAAGTGTGCCGGTATTCACCGATACTGTCACTTTTACATTTTACTCTTTGGCGGTTCTCTCCTCTGCCCTCTCCAGATTTTTCTGGGCGCTGCACGTTTTTTTTTTATTACTGACAAGTTAGTAATTTGCATAAACAAATGAGAGCCTGCCCACCATGTGGAGCATTTTTCTTGCACAATAATTTAATGACTGAAAACAACCCACAAAAATGAAACTGCTGTTTTGTCCAACTAGAATTAATATTAGGCTACTAATGGTAAACTATAGTAGCCTGTACTATGATCTGAAATTATAATGAATACACAAAGCACTGATCAAACCTTAACCACAGGAGGTGTAGTCAGAGAAAGGTTTTATTTGTGAAACAGCTCAATCTCAACTAATAAACTATCTGTAGGCAGATTATCCAGATCAAGTGTAACATGTAAATAGATTATTATGATAACATTATACTTTCTATTTAATGTTAGAATGTTTGTTAATACACTAATTACCTTTACTCCTTCATGTTGTGGATATATTTTGTTTAGCAAATTTTCAGAAATAACAAGAAAATGTACAGATTTCAATCATAAGGTAACTCGTTGCCTTTATGTACGCGTACTGATCATGCTTACTGTCGCACAAAGTCACCCCCAAAGGCCCATTCTGAGCCAGGAAAAACCCTGTTTGTGTTGCATCCAAATACTTTTACTTATGCAGACAAAAACTAGTTGACTGAAACAGGTTTTTCAAAGACCGATGCCGATATTTAGAGAGCAGGGCGACTGGCGGCTGATATGTAATTCCCATAGGTGTCATTTACACTGAGGATGCTGGGGGCATGTTCCCATCACTGTCAGAAATGGCTGATTTTATCCCGATTTGGCTTTTGAAAGCATTTGTTGTGGGAAAAAAAGCTTGACAAGAAATGTTAACCAACAAATGGAAATGCTTTGAGAAAGGTTTATTTGCACAGTAAGAAAACATGCAATGTTAATACAGAAGAAACAAAAAGTGCATTGTCCAAAAAAGTAACTTAAAAAAACAAGCTACTGATTATAAAATGACCCAAAAACATGCGCAGTTTACTTTTGGNCCCCCCCCCGTGAGCAAAAACACAAAGGAGGGAAGACTAAATCATGACTCAGCAGGGATGATATTACTTGAGATTTCGAGTATATCTGAAAGCAGCACAGAATGACTGAGAGCTGCACTGACTTATTTTCTTTTATATTTGTTTGAATTGTCACCTGAATTTTGTGTTTCCCTTTATATAAATAATATTTCCACTATAAATTAATGGAGAAAATTCAGAAATTGGTGTTAAAAATTTCAAAAGAATACAAGAAATTGGCTGAATTAAAAGTGTTTAATGCTCATAATTTTCAGGGGGATGACTGCCAGACCCCCGAGTCCTATATTTCAGCATTAAATGTTTGTTCAAAATGGTGGTAAAATATATTGTCGTCTCGTTCTTGTGAACCCAATGTCGTGTATCGTCACCTCTCATCACGCGCCTCATCTGTCCCTGCCGTTTTTCAACTTTAAGCCCTTGATAATGCGGAATTTAAACCAAAGACAAGTCATGTATAATCCCATTATTCCTGCAGAGTCTAGTATAATCTGCATGTTATCTCCGTCATTAACAAGTTGTTTCAGATGGAAGCTTTATTAATGAATGAAACAGAAGCTTACTTTGGGTTCTGCTGTAAATTTCAGAGCCTGGCTGCTGTTTAAAGGAGAGGGGGCTTCAGTTTGTCAGAAGTGACGTCATTCAGCTACTTTATTCTCAACAGTATAACTATATATTTAACGCTAGCCAGTAATGCTGTCGTTTCGGATGAAGCGTGTTCACGTTTTTGAAAAAGAAGATGGGGACTGAGGACATTTAGGGCTCCAAACTGAGTCTTTCACTACCTTCCCAAAACTCTCAAGGAGCGCTAACATCGATCACCAGCAGCTCACTGACGACGCTGCCGTAGATGTGTCTGCAGGTGATCTCAAAATGCCAGATTAATCATTCTGTCAAATGTCAAATGCATTTAATAAATGATTATACAGCTTATTTATCCTCAAGTCAAGGTTTAATGAGAACTGGACTCCCACTAATGTTAGGCAACGGATTCAATGCAGCTCTAAAGCAAAGCCTTGACCTAAACGTTGACCTGCTGGTGGCGCTAGAGGAAAAGTTAGGGATCACTAAAGTCCTCAGAACTGTTTGGATCATAAGTATTTGGATTTCTTATTTAGGCCAGCTATGAAAGTACATTTATTTCACATGAAAATAAGATTTCTGGTATATATGGAGATGATTTTCAGTCAGGGCTGTAAAGGCTGTCGACAGTCCAGCTGGGTATGAAAACACGACTCTGATGGAGCCGTTTCTCTCTCTGCGGTTTGTATCCTCACGCCATCTCACCATGCTTTTTATTTTTCTGGTTTTCCTCTCCGGGGTTGGCATGACCCCACCACCAACCCACCCCCCCGAGCCCCCTTTAAAAGTGGTGATGATGGTTCTGGCCTCGCTCGCTCGGGGAGGGGCCGAGGGGCCTCCGCTGGCCTCCCTCAGGTTTCTCGGAGGACCCGATTTTTGCGGCCATATCCCACATCTGGTTCCGATTGTGGCCTGCACTCCAGCTGCGGTCGGCTCTGTTTAGAATAGACCCCGAATCTGAAACCGTCGCCGCACTGCGGTCACAACTCCCAAACCAGCGGAGACCTTTTGGCTGAGGCCATCGCACTGAGGATGGAAACTTCATTTTATATTTATACACTGCTCTCGCCGAGTTTGTGCGTGTGTGTGTGTGTGTGTGTGTGTGTGTGTGTGTGTGGGATGTTTTGAAAGATGGCAGCCGGCCATGCAGGGGCTGATCTGGGAGCAGCAAATAGCGTCGCTGATCAGTTAAAGAACTGCACAGATTACAGGCCTCGCTGTTTTTTTTTTCTGTCTGTAGATTCCTGACATTTCTCGGCTGTTGACACTGAATGTCTCTCTGCATGTTGTAGGACAAGATTTAACTCTTGTCACTCTGTGTTGCTGCCCTGCCTTTAAGGAGTCAGACGCAGAAAACTGTGGAGGCTATTTTCGTCCAATTTCTCGTCCTCCGCTTTTGTTTTTTTTTCCCCTGAACAAAAGCTTCAAATGAAACTTACTTTGCAGCACCTAGTTTTAATATCCCTGCTCTAAAAACACCACCAGCTGGACTTGAAGCAGGTAAACCAGGCTCAGAAGGTCAGCGCCACCCGTTGGACAGTCTGGATAAGCATGTCAAGTCTGGTCGTTTTTTAGAATCGAAACTCTGAGATAGTCGAAAAAACCTTGTCTTGTTATTTGCACCGAATTTGAAATGATTGAACTGCTGCACATGTAGTTTAATAAGAATTATCTGGATTAACACGGGAGAGATTTTCACACTATTTTTAAGAAATCACTTGCGAACTATATGAATTTTTTTCTAAACCTCTAACAGTACCCAAACCCAAACAAGTACTTTTAGTGCCTAAACCCAACCAAGTACTTTTGGTGCCTAAACCCAACCAAGTACTTTTGGTGCCTAAACCCAACCAAGTACTTTTGGTACCTAAACCCAACCAAGTACTAGATAATGTCCCGCCCTCCTCCCTATCTATAATGATTCATATAGGTCATAATACAGAGTTTCCCTGCTGTGATAAGTTAAGTTAAGTCTCGAATGTACTCTGGAGCGGACACGCCAACGGACAGCTACGGACCCCACAAACTTGTTTATACCACTCGTTCCATACATTCGCTGTAGATCAGTTGGTGCCATGGTAGCGTAGTCGGTCATATGAAACGGGAGGCATGCGGATGTTTGCACAGAGCCTACGCGTACAGCCTCAGACGTGGATGCGGAATGGTTATAGTCTCTCTCTCTTAAAGTGGTCAAATCTGCTCTAGCCTTTCCTACTATTTGTTCACAGACATGGTAAAACAAAATAATGGTCTTAAATGATGAACTGTGATGGGGTTTTATATTCAGACATACAGCAAGGCGCACTGTCTGAACGACGTTATTTTGCTTCACCTCCGCTGTTACAAATCCATCTTTGTTTTTCAGTGCGTGTGGAAAATGTGATTTGCGTGATTCTCGCAAGACGGCTTTTAACCTGACGAGTACACAATCACTGTTACATATACATTCATCAAGAACCCTTCATGTTTAACTCCGATCTGACTGTCCAGACTGATGTCACAATTCAAACAGCCTAACCTGTGTGTGATTTTGACCACATATGAAAGAGTCCATATGACGTGTTTACACTGTTATAGACGAATCAGATCTGAGTCACCTTGGCCTGCAGTCTGAATGCGGCTTAAGTAACTTTAATATACAGATATGTTCCTAAAATGAATAAAAAGTTGGTCCAAATTCTCACAGAAGAACAGATGCTCAGTCCAGTATGGGACAAGAAACTAAAACAAGATGTAATACCGAAGCATGACGCCACATAAACACATGTGATTTACATTAGCCTGAAGGTAAACCCGTGCACGCAGCTCACATGCCTTGAATTACATGTGAATACAGCTGTAGGAAATGATGTTTTCTTTGGTGTTATATCAATCTGCAAACTCTGTGAATGAAGGTGAATCCTGCTCATAATCTGGTATTAAAGGGTTAATACAATATGGCTAAGATAGTGGACATCTTGTACCCAAACCCTGAGCTCCCTGCTTCACATGGCAGCTTTTTTCAGCAGAACTTTGTAGTCTCGTTCAGTCATAAACTGTTTCTTGTTTTTTTATTTACCATCTGTTTTAAACTCAGTTCCAGGTTTAGTCGAGCAGCTCCTGGAAGTCTCAGTTCTGGGTTTAGAAGCGCTGCTGCTGAGGAGTGAGATGTCAAAGTATGTGTGTGAGAGGAGGAGGAGGAGAAGAAGAAGAGGAAATGTGGCGGCCATATGCTGCCGTTGTTTGTTTGCTCTGGCTGTTGCTTCTAATTAGCGGCGCTGCGATGTGCTGCCAGGTCGCCTGAGCTCTTCTGAGCGCGCTCAGTATCCACAGCGAGAAACACAATGTGGAAACTTCATCAGTCTGCTTGGACCACATCCGTCCATCCGCCGGGCATGATGGGAACAGAGGCGATGGAACGGGCTTTGAGTTTTGGGCGTTTAAAATGTCAGAGGAGGAGCTGGACGGAATTCACCTGCTGAGTTTTCTTATTGTTTCTTATTCAACAGCTTGCTCATTTCTGAAAATTACTGACATCACGCCACCTCTCATTTGTCCTGGACTTCTCTCACAGCTGTTTAGTTATTCTTTGTAATGCTCAAGTGTTTTTATTAAAGGGGTGTTTGTTGAAGTATATGATGGGAGTTATTGATTTTCTTTTAAGGTGGTTCAGCTTTGTTATTGAGAATAGTGGAGTTTCGCTGCTATTTCTGCTGTCATGACACCCCTACTTCCTGGGTAAAGGTCCTGCGGCTAAAGCGCAGGTTTAAACGTTACCCTGTTGTCTGTTTTGTGCCAGGTGTGTGCGATCCTTTCAGATTTGTTAATGAAGGAAAACCTGTCATTAAATAGTTTTTTTCCATTGCTGTTTATACATTAAATTAATTTATAATGTTGTGTAATCTTTAATAATATCTTTTCAGTTTCTTATTTTTATATTTAATGTTCTGCTCAGGTGATTTAATGCACATTACTTGTGTGATGCAGGACGCCGTCTTCTGAGCGCGGTCACTGTGTAACGCCTCTGTCTGTCTCTCAGGTGATGAACATGGACGGGACGGGGCGACGGGTGCTGGTGGAGGACAAACTTCCTCACATCTTCGGCTTCACTCTGCTGGGCGACTTCATCTACTGGACAGACTGGCAGCGCCGCAGCATCGAACGCGTCCACAAACGCACCGCGGAGAGGGAGTTCATCATCGACCAGCTGCCCGACCTCATGGGCCTCAAGGCCACCAACGTACACGAGGTGTTTGGTGAGTACGGAACCCTGAAGTCTTCTTTTATTCTACATTTCCGTCACAGATGGTCTCCAGGCGAAGGTGAGTGTATATATAGTGATATACAGGTGAGCAGTGGCGACGTGTCACCAGGGCTTGACATTAACACCCGCTAACCCGCCAAATGCGGGACACAGTCACTCCCACTAGCAACTTTGGCATGTTGAAAATTTGTAGTGTTTCAAAAGGCACCTGAAATAACAAATTAATTGCAAAGTGACACTACAACTCCCATGAGCACTACCTGTGTGCTCATTGGTCCATTCATGAAGCCGTCAACACTGAAAACAAGCTGCCACTGTGAAGATTTAACTCGCGGACTGGCCGTCGGACCGAGGGCTGTTTTAGCCTGCTGCTGTGCTAAACGACAGCCTGCTTTTAACCTGAAGGTTTGATCTCTGTCATCACACGCATGCACGCACACATCAACACAGCGGCCAGTCAGCGCGTGAGTGGGCGTGGCCGAGCAGTGTGGAGAAGAAATGCACAGCAGAACGAGAGAAAGAGAAAAGGCAGAGCTGAGACAGAAAATGCTGTAAGATTACAGAGATCTTCATGATTTAGGGACGTGCTGCCTTTCCAGAGTTAATTCTATTTTTTAATAAAAGTAATCATGTCATGTAGGAAAGCAGGAGATGCGTTTGTATGGTAGTAATCTGGAAAACAAAGACCTGCAAACTTGTTTCAGGTTCAGTTACTCAGAGCTACCAGAGCTTCGTGATGATAAACATGTTTAATCATGTTGCCTTGATTGTGGATTTTTTCTTAGACAAAATAATTTATTCTTTGCTCTTTGTTTCAAATGCAGATGCTTTTTTCTACTTTGTATTACAGTATTTTCTGCTGTTAAAAATAAATAAACAGTGTTTCTGATTAATTTCTTTTTTAATTACATGGTTACTTTTACAACCATGCGGCACTTTTATTATATCCAATAAGAAGCTGCTCTTGTATGTGTTAATAGACATGTTTTCAAAAACAGGAGCTTTACACACAACCTTACCTGAGCTAAATATTAGTACATTTTAGCGCGCCATTGTCAACTTTAATCATATGAAACTTAATTTTCCAACAACAAAAATGTAGCTAGTGAAAATGCTGAGTGGCTTGTAACTTTGGAAAACCAATAATAATAATACATTTTATTTATTTATTTTTATTTTATTTATAAACCACAAGCCACATTGGCAAAAAAGTTAATGTCGAGCCCTGCATGTCACACATCGGCTTGTAACTGACTCATTATCAGGGTCGGTTATCGTTTCAGTTTCAAATCTCAATTTCTTTTTATAATAAATAAAGATGAAAAATATGACACGGCCGTCTGCAGAGCTAACAGGGCATCTGTACGTAGCTGCAGCCCGGCTGCTGCGAGAGCTTCGCTTGCCTCCCAGTGAAACAGCCCTGAATGTGAAGGGGAAACTCAGGATACAGTAACAGAGTTAGCGGAGAGTATGTTGGATTTACGGTTGTTAAGCTTGTTAACGTTCCACCTACAAGCTAAATGAGCTTAGAGCCAGAGGTCAGAGGTCAACACCAGCAATGTGTTCAGTGCACATATTGCAGACCGTCTCTGTAACATCTATAAACCTCTCCCCTCTCAATTTCTCACCCGTGGCCCCTCCCTCCTCATCAGGTACGAACCCGTGTGCGGAGAATAACGGCGGCTGCAGCCACCTCTGTCTCTACAAGCCTCAGGGCGTCCAGTGCGGCTGTCCCATCGGCCTGGAGCTCATCACCGACATGAGGACCTGCATCGTCCCCGAGGCCTTCCTGCTCTTCTCCCGCCACACCGACATCCGCCGCATCTCCCTGGAGACCAACAACAACAACGTGGCCATCCCGCTCACCGGCGTCAAGGAGGCATCTGCGCTCGACTTTGACATCACCGACAACCGTATCTACTGGACCGACATCACTCTGAAGGTGAGTTTCAGAGAGCGGGGACACGTGAGCGCAGACCGAGGTTATTCTAGTCTTGGATTTTTCATTAATTTTTATTTCGTTTTGGACTTTTGGTTTTCATTTTCAGTTTGGTTTTAATTAGTTTTTAGTGTGGGTTTGCTTCTTTAGTTTTTGGTTTTGGAAAATGTTTAATTTTAGTTTAGTTTTTATTAGTTTCAGTGTTAGTGTTAGGTCTGTAAGGCAGTAAAGCAGCAGAGAACATCCTTTACTTATACGGCACAACAAAACTCAAAGCTCACAACAACACTATTTTCTGTTTCATTTTTATGTTGCTAAATTTGTAATGTCATGTGTGTAATTATAATAATAACAAAACTGTGACAATTTATTTTTTTTAATTTAACCTTTATTTAACCAGGTAGGCCGATTCAGAACAGATTCTCTAGAACAAAATCTAGAACAGATTCTCATTTGGCGACCTGGCCAAGAAGGTGTAAAACGTGCCGAACAACATAGATTTACACATTGAATACATTGTACAAATTACAATATGTAAAGACAGTAACGATTCTGTAACGGAGAACATGAACAGGGGGGGTCTGCTGGGATACACCCAGAAAATTGAGTGTTAAAGACTTAATTTCCTGCATTCTGATGTTTTGCTGCACCAATTTCTGCCTTTTCTGCATCAATTTAAGATGGAAATTATTTATGTAAAGGGACACAAAATTCAGGTAGCAGCAAGTGGCTGAGGCGGTTTCACTGCCTGCTTTTAAATGACCTGGAGGCTGGCAATTCTGCCTTCAGATGTTGTGACTGATTACTTGTTTGATCGTCCTTGTTGCTGAATTGTGGTGAATATTTAAGAACATTTTGATATTTTATGACCTTGTAACTGATTATTTATTCCCATCTTAAATGTGGCAAATGTGCCAGGCCAGGATTTAGTTTTAGTTAGTTTTATTTAGTTTTGGTTCGTTTTAGTTAGTTTTAGTTAGTTTTACGAACCTACAGCACAGTTTGTTGTTGTTTTTTTGTAAAGACTCGTTTTTTATTTTTATTTCAGTTAACAACAATAATTATTAAACAGTTATTTTGTTTGTCTTCATTAACAATAATAACTTTGGCGCAGACGTCCTACCGCTGTAATGGACTCCTAGGAGACGCCAGGGTGGGAATAACCCCCCTAATCTATCCTGCTCCATCTCTTCATCCCCTCTCTCCTCCTCTTCTTCTTCTCCTGACTGAAACCTCGTCGGTACAAATAGAAGAGGGTTACGTTTATTTTCTTCAGAGCCTCAGACAAACATTTGGGTAAACGTTAAAGTAGATGACTGGGCCTCCTCTGTAGGGCTGCTATTGATTCATCTAACCAATACTTTGATATTGTAAAGAGTATTTTTAGTTTAATAGAAGATTAATATAATAAATAGATAATGTATCCAAAACCTAATTCAGCATTTTATTCAGTCATCCTGAAAAAGAGACACATAAAGCTCATTAGCTTAATGATCATAGCAGCATATTTTAAAATAAGTGTGAATTCCAATGCTGTGTTATGATATTATTAATAATAATAATAATAATAATAAGAGAGCCTGTGTGTCAGATGCCTGATCAGAAAAAATACTGGATTAATTATCAGATTGAAAGGATGTCGTGACACGGATTCATTTAAACTCTTCTAATTACCTCTGAACTGAAGATTAGAAGAAGTATTTTTACTGAAGTGCTCGACTTAAAACTTCAAATGTTTCTGATGTGTGTGTATTTCATCAGTGGAGAAAATTGCTGTAAGATGATCTCTTGCATCATTTATGTCCGTAACCCTGTAACAACCTTCTGTGACGTTAGTTTAAGTCATTTTGTCACTCGTATGTGGCGTTGAAGTAAACAGGAAATGTAAAACGACTAAACATGAGATGGCACACGGTGTAACGTTATAGCAGTGTTGCAGAAATTACTTTAAACATGGGGGCCATGAAGTAATATTAAGAAAATCAATTTTAACATTACTACCGCGAAGGGAAACACCTCGCTCCTTGTGTTGATCATCCTGTGTTGATATCAGGCCTGTGTGATCCCGATCCTTTAAAGTTGCTTCTTTTGAAGACGTTACATTATGGTCCTAACAGCCTACATCTCCCTTTTCACATAAATGATCAATAATCAATAACTCGTCCCCCCTGCAGACCATCAGCCGGGCCTTCATGAACGGCAGCGCTCTGGAGCACGTGGTGGAGTTCGGTCTGGACTACCCAGAGGGCATGGCGGTGGACTGGCTGGGGAAGAACCTGTACTGGGCAGATACCGGCACCAATCGCATCGAGGTGGCCAAACTGGACGGGCAGCACCGTCAGGTCCTGGTCTGGAAGGATCTGGACAGTCCACGAGCTCTGGCTCTGGATCCCGCTGAAGGGTGAGAACCCTGGAGGTTCGGTTTGTCAGATAAATTAGTCCTAGTCCTTTAAGAAGTTATAAGTGGAGCACAAGTTGTTTTTAAAAGTAAGGTGAGAGGAATTAGAAGCAGGGTTCTGATGGATTAGAAACGAGTAAGAGCTCCTGGTGCTTCCTCTCCGCAGGTACATGTACTGGACTGAGTGGGGCGGGAAGCCAAAGATCGACAGAGCGGCGATGGACGGGACGGGTCGGATCACTCTGGTGGCTGACGTGGGACGAGCCAACGGACTCACCATCGACTACGCAGAGCGCCGCCTCTACTGGACCGACCTCGACACCACGCTCATCGAATCGTCCAACATGCTTGGTGAGTGCCGACGTTTGGAAGAATAAATCGTTTATATCCGCCGCCGTTATGCGAATTTAGGACTTATTTATCCAGTTATTTCAATAAACTTTCACACCTTCAGCAGAGAAAGTTGGAATGGTATTTTTCTGACATGCTGGGCTTTCATTATTAATTAATTAAACAGATGTAAGGAGACAGACAGGATTCACAGGGGCCAGTAGCCCCAGGCACGTTTTTAATCTATCAAAATGGAGTTTAATCTCATACCATTACTGTAAAATTCACCTAAAGCGCTGATCCAAGGCATCCCCACGGTAAATTTAATGCGTCTGGAGTAAATGCATGGCTTTGGGTTTCCCTGAAAGATAACACTCACTGTAAGCGCTTCTGGATTTGATTAATGTAAGTTTGAACAGTAATCGATTTTCATTTCCATTTGAAAGTATTTGCTAACACATGCGTGCAGACAGCTATAGATGGAAATGAATGAATTACATAGCAATACCACAGAACTTATTTTAGACAGGTTTTTCTAAGGATATGACTGAGCTTTTTTTTTCTTCTTAAAAACCCACCATCCGTATTAGCCGGCAACTTAACCCAGATGTTCGTTTGCCTGTACATCACGAACTTCCTAGGTGATACCTTCAGGTATTTTCTGAATCTTATTGGCTACACGAAGCGCCGGTCATCGACACAGCTGTTTGCAACTGGCTCGGCCTACCCACGAAATAACAGGGGCGGGCACTCTAAGGCTGTGAAAGGGACATGTGAGATCCTGTTGGGTCGGACTAGCTGTCAATCAAAAGGTCAGATTTCAGCAGACATTTTGAAATCAAGATATCGCAGTTGTTTACATCAAACCAGAGTTATTACAGTTATAATGAAACATTAGGCACTTCTGTTGGTTATTATGAAACAACGCCGCAGCAGTCTCTGAGGATTTATTGATGGAATAATGTGTTTTGGACTAAATGTTTTCACTGGAGTGGTTCGTCTGGACCTTTGACAACATAACAAGACCATTTATGTCTGAATATAATAAATAGGTGAATTTCTGAGGCTTAATTTGTGAGCCTCATCTATCTTGATTGTACTGGATGGTTCAAATTGGTCGAATCACAGGGACTTAAGCTTCCCAACGGTGTATCATGTGACTATGAACTTAACATAGCAGTTGTGTGCACAGACCGAAAGCTGCCACCTGACGGCCCTCAGTACATTAAAGATGCTGGAGTCTGGTGGAGGGACAGTCTGTCGTTCCCCTGCCTCTCTTCTTGTCCTCTCTGCTTTATACCGTTTTTTTAAAAATACCAAAGAAGAGATGATCAGCTGTTTCTTCAGAGTTCAGTCTGAAGCTGCAGTTGAACGAGACCTCTTCTTCTTCTGCGGTTATGTATCCCTGCTCTCTGCACATAGCTTACGTTGCTTATCGGCCTCTCGCTCTCTGCATGTCTTTACGGTGCTGCCGCATAAACAAACGCTGCTGTGCTCTCAGGAGTTTTGTCCTGAAGCGTTTCCCCCTCTCAGTCAGCACGTCGAAAATATTCCTCACAGAAAGCTCCTAAAACGACGCTGTTATTAGACCGGAGGCTCAGCGTGCACACTCACTGCTCTCACAACACTACCAATTTTGTGTGCAGGAACACGGCCTCGGTCTTGGCTCAGGCCGAGGCCACAAAATAACCCTCACAGGCAGACGTCTGCTGCACCAAAGTCTTTATTATTTTTCATCCGTTTTGTGATGCAGTGTTAAGTTTGACACAAAATTTTAGTCTCGTTGTGTATTTTTAACTTTTAGTTCTTCCAAGTGGTGACTCAAGATATTGGTGCTTTCCTGTACGCCGTGAAAAAATGTTAACAATTTAAAACAAGTTTTAAAGTGTTAGAAGCATTTCTGTCGGCTGAATGTGGGTTAATTTTGTAGCCAATGTTTCCGCCAGAGAGACAAAGCTGCTGCTTATTAGTGAAGCAGGTCAAACAGCTACATCACAGATTGTGTGTTTCTTTCACATTGTTTGGTTTTTGTTCACTGAGAAAATCTGCAAAACATTTTGTTTTCACAAGTTCCTCGTTATTTAGATTCCGTCTGGTTTTGGTTGGGGTGTTATTTTCTTGTGGGATTGTTGTGAACACGTTTGTCTAAAATGCATAAAATCAAACATGACAACTTGTATAAATATTATAATTGAACCTGGCGGAAAAACCAGGCTTTGGTCAAGTCAAGCAGATCCAGAAGTTTCCGCCAAACTCTGAGTTTATCTGATGAACGTAAAACTGTACAGAGAAAAATATGAGATTATAAAAAGAGTCACTTTTTATTTAGCTATTATTTAGTTTTTGGAGAAAACGTTGATAAAAACGTCTCCCGTGTGCCTCGATTCCCTGCAGGTCAGGACCGCGAGGTGATAGCCGACGACCTCCCTCACCCCTTCGGCCTCACCCAGTACCAGGACTACATCTACTGGACCGACTGGAGCCAGCGCAGCATCGAGCGGGCAAACAAGACCAGCGGTCAGAACCGCACCGTCATCCAGGGCCACCTGGACTACGTCATGGACATCCTGGTGTTCCACTCGTCCAGACAGGGCGGCTGGAACGCCTGCGCCTCCACCAACGGACACTGCTCCCACCTGTGCCTCGCCGTGCCTGTCAGCAGCTTCGTCTGCGGATGCCCCGCCCACTTCTCCCTTAACTACGACAACAAGACCTGCAGCGGTGAGGTCGCCGTGAACCATGTTCAGGGTGTTTTACAAAGCACAACATGTACAACATCTGAGACACGCAATCACTTCACCAGGCAGCTGTGAAATGATTAAACGCATCCAGGAAACATTAGAGACGAATAGAAATCAGTGATGCTGCAAAGGTGTAAATGCCTCTTAGTTCCACATAGGGCTGCTTGATTATCGCAAAAACAGAAACATTTGGTCAAATTTACAATTTTTAAACACGATCACTGTTTGCCGTAAGAAAACAATTCCTATCGCGTCACTTTGACCGCTGGACCACTCGCACAAGTTTTCACTCACAACCGGCTGTTGCTACAGCTGAATGAAACCAAAAAATAACCTTTTGCTGGGATTCAGCAGCAATAAACGGATCAAACTGATGCCGAAGTAACGACATCATGATGCTGATTTGTTAAAAATATTAATTCATGCCTTGTTAGGTCTGTTAGCAATATGACTAGCAAACAAGTTTTAAAATGCCTGTTTTCTGAATGGAGTTTGGATCAATAAGGGCTATGCTAACTTATTTCATAGTAAAGTGCAACGCTTGCTGGAATCAAGTAACAGTCACAAATTTTCTGAACTCACCAGGTAGCTCAGCCTCCTCTTATTTTGGGGGTGACTAAAATTATTATTATTATTAGTATAAATAAATGATTAAATAAACATTTATTTTTTCATTTATTCATGTATTTCCACATTTCTACATTTAGAATCACTGAGCTCTGCAGCTACAGTAACAGCAGTGGGGCCGGACACACGGCAGAACAGTATGTAGTGTTTTTACCAGAGTAGCCAACTCGCTGTTTGCAAGTCAGACAGACAAACCAAAGCTAAAAGTGAACTCACCCTGCTTCACTACAGGCCATTTTCTTCCATCAAGTTTCTCTCGGCGCTCTTACAAAAACCTAAATACGACCACGTGTCTTCAGCCGTGTTGTCATTGACCCAAACCCACGCTGAGTTATTTCAAAGCGCGTTAATCAAACACGTTTATGATAATAATTAAAATATGTATGGTAATACTAACCGTCGGAAGGTTTTACCTGGTTTATCATTAAACCAGTAAAGTTTTCATCCTTAGCCAGACCACTCGGAGTAAAAGCAGAATTAGACGTTAATGTCTTTAATCCACAGACGTGTTTTTAATGTTTCATTCTTTGTTTTTCAGCCCCGACGTCCTTCCTGCTGTTCAGCCAGAAGACGGCCATCAACCGAATGGTGATCGACGAGCAGCAGAGTCCAGACATCATCCTGCCGATCCACAGCCTGAGGAACGTCCGGGCCATCGACTACGACCCGCTGGACAAACAGCTGTACTGGATCGACTCCAAGCAGAACGTCATCCGCCGAGCTCAGGAGGACGGAAACCAGGTGAGAGGAGACCAGAAAAATGTGGAGTTCAGCTTCCACAGAATGTCTCTGCTGTAGCCTCTGAACACAAACTGTTCAGGGAACCGGAATGTGTCTTTGACCCGCGGCGTCTCTCTGCTCTCCTCCTGTCAGAGCATGACTGTGGTGTCGAGCTCTCTGACCGGACCCAGTCAGGGTCTGCAGCTGTACGACCTGAGCATCGACATCTACAGCCGCTTCATCTACTGGACCAGCGAGGTCACCAACGTCATCAACGTCACCCGGACGGACGGCAGCAGAGTCGGCGTGGTGCTGCGAGGGGAGCACGACAAGCCCAGAGCCATCGTGGTCAACCCGGAGCGAGGGTGAGTGTCCTCCGGGTCCGGCTCTTTATTTAGGATGCTCTGGTTCCTTCAGAGAGGAAAACCGCGGCAGCTTCACGGAGTCGTTTCTCTGCTCGTTGTCTGCAGGTACATGTACTTCACCAACCTGCTGGAGCGCTCTCCGAAGATCGAGCGGGCGGCGCTGGACGGCACCGAGCGGGAGGTTTTGTTCTTCAGCGGTTTGGGGAAACCCGTCGCTCTGGCCATCGACAACGAGGTGGGGAAGCTGTTCTGGGTCGACTCGGACCTGCGACGCATCGAGAGCAGCGACCTGTCAGGTGAGTCTGAAGGGCGCAGCTAGAGACTCAGTGACGAGAAAATAAACGTTCTTCATATAATTTCCTAATTAAGTCTTTTAAGACTGAAAAAAACAGGAAGTGGTTGTTTACATCCTCCAGTTTGTTTTTATCGCCGTGACCTACGTTGGTCAACTAAGGCAGAGACAAAAATACTACACTGTCCAAAGTTAACTAGGCAGCAACACGGCCCCAGCCAAACTTCCCCTGAAATAAGCTGCGTTTCCACCAAGGGGACTTTACCCTGGAACTAGGAACCTTTGGAGGAACTCACTGCGTTTCCACCGGAGCGGCCAGGTTCTGAATTTAAATCTAGCATCTTTATTTTACACCCCAAAAAGTCCCTGCTCGGGAGGGATAGTGCTTTCCCAAAGTACCGGTACTGGCTTTAAATCACGCATGTGGGCTGTTTTTTTTTACCACTGCTCTTCTTTTTCACCTTGTTAAGGTGGCCTTGCATGTCTCACCAATGTCCGCCTGAGATCGAACGTCAGCATTAAATGTTTTGCTCAGAAACAACAGCCAGCGTGCATCCTGTGTTTACAGCGAACAGCTGATGGAGATAAGCTAAATACTGGGTCCAGAGTTGTTGTTTTAAGATTTCATCAGTCAGGAAGTTTTTAGACAGGCCTCCTCCTCTCCAAAGGAAACAGATCCGCTGATTACAGCAGGTAATTAAGCTTGTTAAACTTTGCGTTCCTGCGACGCTCAGGCGACACAGACGTGAGTCCTGCAGCTGATCTGCAGCTCTTGTCGGCTGGATATGTTTTAATAACCTTCCAAACTGATTTTATGTTTGCGTTTCTTTCTGTGTGCTGGAGTTATTTTATGAACTTGATGGTTTTAACCACTTCGTTATTAAATGTGTAACAAACTTTATCGTGCGTCTCTTCATTAGACTCCCACACAAAAAGCTTTAATGTTCAAGCAGAGCCTGTAGTTTTTCATCATATTCCAGTCTGATGTTCATTTATACATTTTGCTCATGGTTACAAATAATGATGCCTGTGCGTCAGCTGGTTAATTTGTCTGATCTGCGTAGGTCTTTAGACACAACAGTGGGCTGAAGGAACCTTTTAGTTCCTTGAAAAGAGATCTGGGGACTGAAAAGTCCTTTTGGTGGAAACGCGGCTTTAGGGAGGTGGATCAGTGCTCTGAATAAAGTTTTCCCTGGAGTCGAGCAGCAGCCGAAGGAGGTTTGTGCATTGAAAGCCTCAAATGCTGAGCACATTCCTGTGATTCCCCGGAGCCCCACGCAGGCCGACAGGAATGCAAAGCATCTGTAAACAGCACACCGTCACTCCGGGTCCTGGGTTCTGAGCTCCCGCTTCCTGTTTCTGACGCAGAACTGAACAGGACAGTTTAGAGAACAGGTGCGTTTGACTTCATGCAGCACTGCACAGCGCTGACTTAATGTGATGCATGCTGGACTTAAAACAAGGCATGCTGGTTAGAAATTATGTCCAACTTTCGCCAGCGCTGCAAAACGTCACCATGTCACATGACTTTAAAACCTCGCGGCAGCAAGGCGGCTGCAGTCTCCGAGCTGAGCTGCCGCTGTTGCTTTTCCCTCGACCGCTCTGTGTCCTGGTCTCAGATCTTAGAGTCATTGTCAGATCTCAGTCACTGATCTCAGCTCACAGTAAGCTGCTGCAGGTAGAATGCGTCCAACTTTACGGCACCTGCAGCTCACGTTAGACTATGAAGCCGGCGAAAGTCAGCCGCCGTCATCTCGAGCGCACCTAATCTTAGATTTGCTCTGCAGAGGCTGCTGCTGCCCCCGTCAGGACGCTCCCATCATTACCAAATATTTCACCATGTGGACTCCATTTCCCAGAATTAACCAGGATGCAGAGTGGCCACTGTTTAGGACAGCTGAACCGTCTTTAAATAGTGACATTTATTTTAAATAAATTCTAAAGGTATGTTTAAACAGGAAGGAAAAGAAACCAGTCTGAGACGAGTCCTACACCAGCTGGATTAAAGACCATATACGGGTGTTTAGCTCTTGTAGTCTGTTCTCTGTTGCCTTGTCGCTGACCTCGGTGTATCGCTGTCCACTCCTCCTGCCTCCCCTCCTGCCTCACCCCTCAGTTTCTCACCCGTTTTGTTGCCTTTGCTCCTGAGGTTTTTTGCCCTACAACCTTGTTTTGTTTGTTTTTTTCCCGACCCCTCTGTGCTTCGTTACAAAAAAAAAAAATCCAGGAGCCAATCGGATCGTGATCGCGGACTCCAACATCCTGCAGCCGGTGGGTCTGACGGTGTTCGGGAATCACCTGTACTGGATCGACAAGCAGCAGCAGATGATCGAACGCATCGACAAGACGACGAGGGAGGGACGCACCAAGATCCAGGCTCGCATCGCCTACCTGAGCGACATCCACGCCGTCCACGAGCTGGACATGAGGGAGTACAGTGAGTCCACATTTAACATTTAACTAACAGATATCACCATGAAACTTTCCTAGTTGATTTCTTAAATTGTGTGTTTAATATGTAAATGAGGCAGTATCTAATTAAATATCTGAAATCTGAACACTGGATTAGGTCAGGTTCAAAATTATTGTTTTGTTTTTTTGACAGACTCAAATGTTTTGATAGAGGAGATTTTGGATATCATAAATCAGAAAATAAAAAAACTATATTCACCATTTTTGTGGGAATAAAATGTTCTATAATTCAGGCTCTGAATGATATATGGACAAACCCCTCTGTAAACGCCTTCAGAATATAGTCAGAAGGAATGTATATAAGAACTGCTGAATGGAGATTTCAGGCTCAAAGTCAATATCTAAAAACTCATATCTGTAGTTAAATTCTACAAATTTATATTAAAAATCAATATTTACAGGACCAATATCTGATCAAATCCGTAACAATATAGAACATCTAAAACACATCAAGCTGATAACTGAGCAACATCATGTCTGAAGCCACCTGACGCATTTAAACCAATCACGATGTCAGAAATTGACACTTCGCCTAATCCAACTTTATGCTTTCATGATTTGTTGCCGATACAAAGGAAATAACTAGGGATGCACCGAAATTCTTGGCCAAAACCAAATAGATTTTTAAAAATTTGCGAACAAGTACATTCACTTTTTCCATTTATTTTGCCTTTTTTTTAACCATTGGATGAATCAAATAGTCAAAATGTGCTTTTTCCTCAGTGTTTCCCACAGGATGAGACTGTGGTGGGGGGGTCTGGGTCTGGTAAAGTAAATTCTACATGTGTCCATTTCCTTTTAATGGACACATGTAATATGTTTTATACTTTCTGCGAATATAATCCAGTTAATCTTATTTCCATCCTGTACAGACGCCTTATTTTGAAAAACGGACGTTGTCACCTGTGTATCCTCCTCACTCTAAATCCATCCAGTCCGACACAGTTTAATAAATAATGTTGTAACATGAAGACTTCACAGCCTCAGGTAGGACTCTCATACTGCAGCACTTGTCTTTGTAAAGAGACAAAGTGACAGGATAAAGTCTCTAACCTGCCTGTCAGCTCGCTCTGGGCCCTTTCACTTACCGTAAAGGCTTCAATACGTGTGCACTCCAAATGTAGGCGTGGCTAGCTTAATCTCCTTCTCACAGACGGGTGACTGAAACACTAAGAGCGGTTCTTTTCTAAGAAGTCAGCCACAGGTGGAGCGGATGTGCTGGGAGACAGTTCAGCAGAACAGCGTCTGCAAAGGGCGAGTTTTGCATCTTTTTGATACTATAAAATGCTTCCACGCTGCCGACATGTCAACGTCATTGTTCGGTAAAATGTATTCAGTCTCATGACATATTAGGCCGAATAACAAAAGTGTTTTTGTTTTTTTTCGGTCGATTAATTTCGGGGGCCGAACATTTGGTGCATCCCTAGAAATTACCGTATTTGGTTCCGTGCAGGAGAGAGAGAGCTTTCCAACGGTACCGGTGATGATTCAGTGCAGAGAGCGACAGCGTGAGGGGATGCAGCGTTGGAAAACAGAAATCTACAGACTCACAGAGACAAACTGCAGTAAAATAAACTACTAAATGTATATTTGGACATTTCCTTTCCACTAGTCTGAGAGAAGACATGTTGAGGAAGCAAAGTAGGCCAAAATCTGGAAATGGACCAAAGCATTTTCTGTGTTTCACCTTAAGATATAAATTAAAAAGATATATCACAGTTTGATAAATATTAACGGCTAAAACCTGAACTTCACCGTCCTCCCACCAGCTCCGTACACTAAACTGTAAATCCTCACCTGAGCCTCCTTCCCTGCAGGTAAACACCCGTGTACCTGGGACAACGGCGGCTGCTCCCACATCTGCATCGTGAAGGGAGACGGGACGACTCGCTGCTCGTGTCCCGTCCACCTGGTGCTGCTGCAGAACGAGCTCACCTGTGGAGGTAAGCGTCGCTAAATGACCCTTTAAATCAAGATCCACCTACTGGTTTTCAAAAGGCTGATGGTCCGTTCCAAAACCCAAGGAACCAGCAGTAGTGAAGCTGTAGTAACATCCTGCTTATCCCACTTTACTTATC
>JAPMOB010243949.1:0-12398 GCA_029875015.1 Lepomis gibbosus | reverse complement strand
TTGTGCTGGTTGGTCTGTTTAATGTCTGTAACTTGTGTTCTGGCTGTCTCTCTCTTTTCCCTTGCTCTCTCCCTGCCTGACTGTGTCTCGTTAGTCTCATGTCTGTCACCTGTGTGCTCCCGCCCTGCTCTTTAGTCCCTGGTGTTAAATGTTTGGTGTTTCCCTCAGTCTTTGTCCGGTCATTGTCGTGTGTTCACATGTTGTCATGTTTGTGCTCTGCCCTGTCTCGTCTCTGCCCTGGATCTTCCCCATTTTGGATTACATGTTTGTTTTGGATGTTGGATTACTTTGTTTGGACTCTGTTTATCAGCAACTCAGCCGTAAGTGTGCTCGCCTTTTGTTTGTTGATTAAACCACTGAACTTACCTGCTCCTCTCCGTGTCCTGCAATTGGGTCCTACCACCACACACACAAACCTGACAGTAGAAGTAATAAGCTTGATACACAATCTGAATAAACACACTCCTATTAAAATTCAACCAATTTAATAATAATCTGGATCAAGCCACCAAGTTCTTAAAATAACTCCAGCACAGAGAGAGCAACAAAGAAATATTAACATAAATGCAGCAGTTTGGCAGATCTGGACACAGAATGGGCCACATCAGGTCCTAATTCTGCAAAACTAATATGAACACATCGCTCACAAACATGGCATGGCTCTGTTGATAAATAAAAAGTAAAAGTTATGTTGCGTTCTCTGGCGGACTTGGATCGGCTGTTAGCTGTAACACACCACAGGGCTAACGCTAACATTGCTATGTGGCTGTGTTTTAATGTTTTAATGACCGGGTCGGTTTGTTTTGGAGAGGAGATGACCTCTGAGGTAATTCAGCTTCCGGTAGAACCCATTTAGGGTACTGAAGTGGATTGGACCCAGAACAACTCTGATCAGCTGTAAACACTAGCAGGACCAAAGTTACAGTACAATTGTGTTAAAACTATAACTTAGAACAACATCACTGCGCTGTAATAATGGTATGCTTTATTAAATGTCACATAATTAACAAAATAGCTATATAATGTCAGTCCAGTGACTGTTACCTGACAGCCGACCTGCCTCTTCTCCGGCGCTGGCAGTCACTCAGCCTCCCAAGTCGTACACACGATTAGGTCTTATGAACGAAACATTCTTTTAATGACACAACACTAACCTGCACATAAAATTTACTTATTCCAACATCCTTTCCCCTATGCTCCATCATGCTGTGTACATGTGTACATGTATGCTTCTATGTGTATGTGCACCTGTATATCACATCCACCTAATAACAATAATGGTAATAATAATTTACTCCTGTATCTTTTACACTTTGCTCATTGTGCTATTGCACTATTGTCTCAATCTATCTATTTTGCTTTTGTTTATAGTGTGTATATGTGTGTTCTCTATACTGTAACCTGTGTTTGATTTTATTAATGTATTATTGTATAGGGAAGCACAATGTGAGCATTGTACAATCCAGAGTCAAATTTCACGTATGTTTACACATACCTGGTAATAACGCTGATGCTGATTCTGATAATCCGTAGCTTTAGCTTCAAAGCAGATTAATTTGAAAGACCTGCAATAGATGTCATTCTTAATGCACATATCTAATAAATTATGTGCTTAATATGACCTGTCACCAGTAATATATTGGAGTAGTTGGATGGGGGAAAATGTAACATTAATTTTGCATTGTTTCTCCATCTAAATATCCATAAAACAGTGATGTTCTGATCAAGGACACTATAAAGACGTGGATAAGGAATAGCGCTCCGTTGACGCAGAAAGCATGATTGTGTGTCTCTGTATCTGCCATGTCTATGTCTGCATGTCCTTGTCTTCATTTTTGACATCCATGTCACATCAGACAGACACTTGCGCCTCCTGCAATCCGAGGCTAGAACCAAGAACAGAAGCGTTTGCATCATTAGCCTCCATGAGCCTCCTCTGACAATCTACTGATTCATCATCTGCCACTACTGTTTACACCATTTATTATAAAACAAATATCACCATTTTTTCGACACAACATCATTATGTGTATGTGGGCCTAAGTGTGAGAACACCTGTGGTTGAACACCCACTGGAGCCTCAGTATAATTTATGTTTTTGGTTCCACTGAATGCCCAGAAGGGGTACGAGTTTATGTGTGTGTCAGTTAGGGGTTGTTATGCATGACGGCTGATGGTCCAGCCTCATAAACCAGCCTTGAGTTTGAAGGCCTGGACCACATCCATCACAATCTGACCTTGTCACGACCCATAAGCTGGAGACCAACTTTGGCCACAGACACCCTCCATTAGCATAGCAACATCTAATATATTGGACCAATAGTGGACTTAAAGAAAGATCAGATCTAGGCCATGATGGAGTCTGATTTAGTGGGAAACTGTGTGATATTGGTTTTTGACTAAACCATTGTAACTAAAGGTCCACTTACTAGCTTTTCCTGGAGTGTTCGCCTTGAACCAGATGGAATGGGAAGGGACTAAAGTGGGATATTTTGAAGTTAGACTGGAGTCCATATTCCAAGTGTTATTTTCATGATCGATTAATCTGTCAATTTTTATGATTTATTGTTCGTAGTTGATGTAAAAAAAAAAAAAAATCCCATTACAGTTTTTCCAGAACCCACAGAACCAGAATGAAAACAATGCAAAGTGGGCCCAGGATCATTTTTGTGCTAAGTGGTTTGAAAATAAATAAACCAAATTACAGATGTGGCCCTGTCTCGTAGAAATGTGTAAAAATATAGTTGTATTGCCTTTTATTATTGATATTTGAAGGTGAAGAATGAGCATTGAACCTCATCTTTTATGTACTTAAAGTGCTTATTAGTCCTATTATTATCATTATTGCTTTCATTATTACTGTTATTATTTTTATTAATATTTGTATTATTACCATTACCTATTATTTTGCATCTCTATGTGGAAATTGTCCTTGGTTCCTTGTCCATTTGGTGACAAGGAACCAAGTGTCCTTGTCACCAAGTGCTTATTGGTGGTGGGAATTGTTGTGTCTCTGTAAATAATATTACTAAGGAACCAGCAGTATCAACCATCTTGGACAAGGACTTCACAGAGGTTAAATATCTGAGTTTCCCTACCAGTCAGTCAGAACTGAAGAAGTCTCTTGGATGAGGGACAAAATGTCTTTGAGTCTCTTCAACCAAGTCCAGTTGCCCTTGATTTTAACCTTCCGTGAATAATTTAGACCAAGATGATTCTTCACAGACAATATTAAGAAGAGTATGGTCTAGACCTGCTCAACATGAAAAGTGCAATGAGATAACTTCTGAATGAATTATGAAAGAACATCCATCCATCCATCGTCAACCGCTTATGCTGCGTACATGGTCGCGGGGGGGCTGGAGCCTATCCCAGCTTACATTGGACGAAAGGTGGGGTACATCCTGGACAGGTGGCCAGTCCATCGCAGATGAAAAAATTGTAACATCTACAACTCCATCTGGCAAACTCTAACCACAAATGAAAATAATAGACTATTTGTATAGTACCTTTCATACATAAGATGCATGCAAAAACTGCTGAAGATTAAGCAATTACTGAACTCCAGAATAGCTACTAAATGAGCCTTGTGGTGGGATTTTTTTCTTAACCAATATTCAATTTAGAATAAAAGAAAAAATATCAAAATTGTTCTATTGGTTAATTTTTTGTTAGTCAACTGATCTATCAATCGACTAATTATTTAAGCATTAGCATCAATAATTTTAATAATTTCATTATCATACAGTACATATCTGTGATAGAGTTTCAGTGTCACAGTACATGCAGTTTCATTACTTTTCCCATCATGACAAGAACAAATGGCATTTCTTTAACTAATAGGATACAGTAAACACCAAGACACATAAATGGTGCATTGAAAATATTTTAATTCTTTTCTGTGTTAATACATAATTAGACATTTATATTTTCATAGAAATAGTATATATACCATGGGTGTGAACAATAGCAGAGTCATGCTAGCCCTCATGAACAGGTTTTATCCCATGAACATCAAAACGGTTCAAACACAGACACCATGATTGTACATAAAACACTGACTCCATTATTCTGCTGTAGATCCATGCTTCTTGGTTATTTGCTTTGACACAAAGTACAAGTATATGCCATAAGTAAATGGCCCTATTCTTTTCTATGTGTAGGACCTTAGGGTGATTATTCAAGGCTCTCAATAATCCAATCATCTACAGTACAGGCAAACCAGTTTAAATTGGGATTACGTTAATCATTTTTATTGTCTTCCTTTGGCACATGATAATTAATTAATTAAGCAGGACATTGGTTTGAGGCCGGGGATAGGGAAGCACAGGGTGTCACAATGGGACAAATTGCATTACTGGATTATTTATTATGTGAACATTTCTTCAGTCACTTTACGTATAAATTAAGGTAAAGCTGCCTGCAGCAAATATAATTTGCTTCCAGAACCTGCATGGGCACAAAGTAAAGCAATGATTGATAAGATATTATTTGGCCATTGGGACATGTATATGCAAATTTTACTTTAACTAGTTGTGGTTTCTAAATACATTTCTTCCAACATTACTTTCATATTTTTTCACAAGTTTACATTTGGACTCACACTGATTGTTCCACAACACACTAAACACCCCTGTTAACATTCAAAAACCTCATCATACTGGACTAAACTTGGAGCTTCAACACTTCAAATCCCACTGGGGACACATCCACACTACTACATTTTTGTTTAAAAACAGAGTTTTAATATGAAAACAATCTCCATCCACACCAGCATTTTAGAATTTATATCAAAACCAAAGATTTTATTTTGCATGGACCGACAACGAGGTGGAACTGTTACTGAAAGTAAGACGGGAGTCCAAAGTGTCTGTGGCACCGAAAACAGACTGGGAGCCATATTTTAATAAAAATACCACAGCAGCGTTTTCAAAATTCTTTGTTTTTAGGTCTTCAGATTTGCCGTTTTAGTCTGGACGGGAGGGAAAAACATAGCAAAAGGTCTCCGATTTAAAACGAAAACGTACTAGTGTGGATGCAGCATGGGTGTGATCATCCTTTATCTCCCTCTGTGTCTGTCACTCCCAATGCTATTCCCTCTGACTCTCTGACTCATCTTCCCATCTGCCTCTCTCTCTTTCTGTCTTTAGGTCTCACTCCCAGTCTCAGGCTCCATATTCGCACATGCCTCATTGGAAGTTCACCTTGAGCAGCTGTTGAGTCGTCTCCTGCAGCGTCTGATAGACAGAGACAGAGCTGTCTGGGCCAGACCTGCCTTCTGCTGCTTCCCCCCAATGCGTCAGTTTGGACCGCAGCCAGCCGGAGAATAGACTTGATGCATGAGTGAGTATTTAAGTGTGCAAATGTGCTTGGATAAGACAGATACAGGAAAATTACCACTTCAGGTTCAATCATATTACAGTTACTAAACACATTCATACTTTTATCACCCACTATATCAAATTACTGTTCACTGATCCAGATAATGTTAACCCCACATGCAACCGGCTTAATGAGAAATTTAGAAATGTGTGTTTTAAGATGACGGCAAGAACAATGTCAACAGTGTTTGTTTCCTTTGATCAATCACGTAAGAGAGAACAAAGTCATTCTGATTTCTGAAGGCAAGAGAGCATGCTGCAGC
The DNA here is from genome assembly GCA_029875015.1 of Lepomis gibbosus. Classification (NCBI taxonomy): domain Eukaryota; kingdom Metazoa; phylum Chordata; class Actinopteri; order Centrarchiformes; family Centrarchidae; genus Lepomis; species Lepomis gibbosus. The sequence continues at coordinate 6,754 of JAPMOB010243949.1, read as the reverse complement.
TAATTTCAGAGAGCGAAACATCAAAAGTTAGAAGGAACCGTCTGACCTTTTGCATTATATGCTTGTTGCCTGTCAAACTTTTGAGAAAATGCTATCAATTTCATCTCTGAACACCTTAAAAACCAAAGTAACTCCAGGACACTGCAAGTCCCAACTTGATAATCAGACTGAATTGCCATTTTGTTTCTCTTGATTTATTCACTCCAACATTGTTTTAATGTGTAATGATTTGGTGTTGGAAGGGGGTTTACATTGTTTTGTTTGTGTGATGTATCCATCCTGCCATGTTACATGGCAACATAGTTTAACATGCTACAGTTAAACTAATGTTTAAAAAAACAAGATAAAAGTTTGACTGCATCAATCTCATCTGAATGGGCGAGTAGAGGCTACTGGCTTTAAATTGAGAACGTCGGGTGTTTTTCTATGACTCCTCTCTTTTCCACTATTGTTTGCAAACCAATAAATCACAATCAACAGTCAAATAGCACACACAAGTCTCGCCGATGTCCACTTGCGATCGTAGTCGCCATTAAATCTATTGCTCAGAAATAGCAGCCATCGTGCCTGTTAGCTGTGTTTACAGCTAACAGCTGATGGAGTTACGCTAAATACTGGGTCCGGAGTCGTTTAAGTTTTCATCAGTCAGGAAGTTTTTACATGGAGCCAAAGTCGGTCTCTTCTTCTCTTAAACAAACAAACCAGCTAATTACAACAAGTAATAAAGCATGTTTAAAATCACATTCCTCCGACGCTCAGGCAGACACAGACTTGAGTGCTGTGAGCTGATCTGCTGCTCTTGAAATGTTTTAATGACCTTCCAAACTGCTGCGATTTTATGTTTGTTTCTTTCCCTGTGCCGGAGTTCTTTTAAGAACTTGATCTCTTTATCCAGTTTGTTATTAATTGTGTAACAAACTTAAATCGCGTGTCTCTTCATTATATTCCCACATAAAAAATGCTATTGTTAGTGGTCAAGCAAAGACTATAGTGTTTTATTATATTCCAATCAAATCTTATGTCCATATATACGTTTTGCTCATGGATCGTGATTGCTAAATAATGATGCCTGTCCATTGATTTGTATGGCGTAGGTCATACATCAGCTGGTTAATTTGCCTAATCTTTGCGGGTCTTTAGACCGCGGTGGAAAAGCACAACAATGGGCTGAAGGAACCTTTTAGTTCCTTGAAAAGTAAATCCTGGGACTAAAAGTTGTTGGCACACTCACCACATACATCTCCTGTGTCTCTCTTCAGCTGTTCTAATAAATTCACTTGGTCCATCTGTGCACACAGAGCAACAACCACCATTCTTTTTCCAGCTTCTAACAGGCTCCCTCAGACACTACCAGCAATGCTCCCTTTGGAAAAAGCTTGACATTCAAATCTTTGTCAGATGAGCCTGTTCTTTAATTCTGCTGTGTTCTACAGGCCTGCCATGATGCTCCACTTCTGCCATCACTTCAAGTATCAAATGCTTCAAAAATCACAAATCTGCTGTTTTAGTCTCCTCCTCTTTGTTAGTGTGCAGGTACTTTCACTGTCAGATGGTTTCTCACTGCAACCAGCTTGAGTAAATAGACCACCACTTGAGTCACTTCTTCATTCTACACAGTCATTCTTTTAATCTCTTTTCTCTCTAGATGCATTTGTTTTACACCCATTCTAGTTTGAGAGATTGTGTGTTAAACTGTTAATTATTTCCGCCTTCATCCTACATTTAAAGCAGCAGTAGGGAATTCTTTTAAAAACAACATTTTGTCATATTTGCTAAAACTGTCAATATCCTGACTAAAAAGAAAAATATCAGGTTCCTCTGGCTCCTCCTATTGCTTCTAATGCCATTTGCAAGAATCCCAGATCAAAAAAAACAATCAGGGCCACTGTTCGTCTTTAGTCTTTAAGACTAGGCAAAACAAGAGGCACAGGTCCTTGGCAAGACTCTCGCCCGGGGAGATGGGGTTGAATGGGGTCTGAAATGTACTTTGGTACACCACACCGGGTTATTGCAGGTGTTGTCACTATGTCCTGACCAAAACTGCAGCAGTGTGAGAAGGTAAATCACCGAAGGCCAGCAAAGACAAGATTTTTAAATGGCGTTGAGTAAATCATTAACCTCGCTTCTAACCACCACTTTTAAAACAGATTTTTATTAGCAATGGCTAGCTAGCTGATTAAGCTAACATTAGATCCATTGGTTAGTTGAAAATGTCTCTGGGTGGCTTTTTAATGTTTACAGCTGCCTTGTTTTAAAATGCAAATGATGGCTCCCTGTGTGTTATCATGCTAAACGAGGCTAAAGCTACATGTTCCAGGCAAAAGGTCTGCTTGTTCACCAATTGATGATACACGCAGAAGCCAAAAAAAATAAATAAATACAGCATTGTTCTTGTGCTGCAGAGTATAGCTCTGAGTATTATTAGGTATCATAACAAAAAACCCCTTTAGTTATGTGCTTCATAATAGTGTAAAAAGTGCTTGCCTATCTTATCTCTAGCATAGCTGTCAGCTCTCCTCTTTTATTGATTCTTTTATTCTCCTCCTCGCTCTAGTGTATTTCGCCCCACTTGTTTACCAGGTGAAGTGTCCATCCAGGCTAGTTTGAGACAAAAAGGTGATAAATGAGCAGAGAAGTGAAAGATAGGTGGTGGGCCTGGGCCAAATAAGACACACAAGAGCTGATGCGGAGAGGGAGAAGGCGGCTAACGGGGGTCTGAGAGTGGATATAATGAGAAAAAGGGGAGAGGAAAGTGAAGTGAGGACAGACTGCTGAAGGGGAGAAATGAGGAAGGGTGGAATGATATATAAGAAAGAGAGCATTGCAATGGCGGGATGAAAGTGAGGGGAAAGCCATAAATGGGGGAATGAAGGCAGATGAGGATGGCTGGAGATACAGAAGGAAAGAGGGAGGCTGGTGGCGGAGGGATAGGGTAAAAAATGGATGTCGGGGATGGTTCAGTGTGCTGGCAGAAGTGATGATGGAGATGAAGAGCTAATCGCTGTCTCTCTCAGCACATGACAGTATTTAAATACACAAGGCAGTATTTAAATTCAGCATGTGTGTGAGTTTTTTGTGTGTGGGGGCTGATTAGCAGTCATCTCAACCAGTGAGGCATTCAGACATTCTCTCATTATCTCTAATATGGCTGCAAGTCTGCTGAGTTCAGCTTCACAAGATTTTTCCGTCTGACTTTTTAGTGAACTGGTGAGCGTCAGTATTCAGGAGTTGGGGTCCATTGTATTTGCAGTTATATGAATGGATAGCACATAATAATTGAACAGGAAGCCCCAAAGAAGATGATGACGCTTTATGCTTAGCTGGAGTATTCTGATTGCATGACGCTCTTTCACATAAAAGCCTTGATGAAGTGGTAGTTAAATAAGTAGGAAGGTTAAGAATACGTATGCTATGATTTAATGGGACATTCTAGTGTGCAAATAATAATTTTCCTAATTGATTAATAATTGTTTTGGCTGTCATTATTCTATATTTTCCTTTTTCAACAAAGCCCATAAGAAGACCAAAACCATTTGTACTTTCCAACTTCCCTAGCCTAAGCCCATTTGTTCTTGCTGAAGAAGTCAATCTTTTAAAACAACTCTCAAATATCAGGTTACATTTTTGAAAAGCTCAGTAAAAGAGTTGGGTACTGCAAATGTTACTTTAATTGTGCATTAGTTGGACTATTTTCAGCTGTGGATTAAGGCACATGTGGTGCACTAGTGAGTTTCTACAGCAGGCGGTAGCTGTGTGATTGACTCCTATAAACTACAGTGCCCCTACTCATTGTGCAACAATGTGGTTCATTGTTTTTGGACTACAATGGAGCTCTATGGCACTGGAATAAGATATATATGCTAGACATACAACATTTCATCATTGTTTATTTTGTTTGTTTTTTCATTAGATTGTTCAACAAGAAGGAAAATATAGAATGTTGACCTTAAATTGATTACTTCTACTATGCAACGTCAGTTATGTGAATAAACACAAATGTATTCATGGTATGGTGTGGTGCTGTACGATGAAGGGTACTATGTGTAAATTACCAAACTACTGAAAGCTCTAACCAGCAGATGTTTGGACTTTTAAATGAAGAAAATTATTAACCAAATTGTGATCAATTAATTTTCTGTCAAACTAATTGATATGTGATTACTTATTTCCGCAACGGTTAAAGAAGTAAGGATGCTAGCTGGTCCAAACTCTGATGCTCTCCCAATGACTGTCCCACACAGTGGCAAGCATCCTACTGTAAATGTGGCTCAGCCAGCCAACAGTTAACCCTTTATTGAGATGGTCCACCTAAAGTAAAACAACAAAACCTTTCAAGGATTGGACTGCCATCCTGTGTGTTTACACTGCCAGGCAATGTACCTGGATTATTTTTATGGTGGGATTCTTAAAAGAAATATGAACACAATGTCTGAAAAGATGATAATGTCATCATTAGCACATAGATTACATATTCAGGGGAGTTTTAATTGTACTGCCAGTCCATGAAAGTTCTACATAGTGCTGGCAGCCGGGCAATCAAATCTGTATTGCATCTTTGATGAATTTACACCTGGATTTTATGCATTTTTTTCTCTATCCCATTACAGCCTTTCATCGCTTATGATGAATGTAATCTTAGAAAGAGGGAGAAAATGGTTTACATTTCAAAACAGGGTTCAGCCACATAGCCGATCATCTCTGTGCTTCCAGTTCCTGCCATACCTGCTGGTTTTCAGCCAAACCAGAGTGAAAACCCAGACTTTGCCCAGTGTATACATTAGAAATGATGCCCTGCATATCTCAATACTGATTCCCTGCACACCCTGTCGCAGACCACAGGCACCATATGGTGCTGAATATCAACAATCAATCTCACTTTGAACCCAAATCAGTCATTTTCCAGCCATGCCAGTTTTTTAAAAGTTTGACACAGAAGTAAACTTCTGGATTTAAAACCTGGAAGTTGTTGCAAAATTTTGATTTGGAGTGAGACACCGCTATGATGAGACATTGTCTGGTCAATCCTTGAACGTTGTCTGAATCATGGCTCAGACAGCGTCATCCAACTCATATAGGGAAATTATGGGGCGCTGTAAAACAAATTTGTCAGATTTTATCCCTGAACTGACAAGGGCATTAAGGTTCCAGTTCAGAGAGGAGAGACGAAAACAGATGCATCACTTAACTGATGACGCAGAAACAGAAAGCCAGGAGACAAGACTCAATGTGCAATACTTCTGACCCAATAACAAAACAATACCGTAATAAAGATTGGGATTGTGAGGGCTCAAACAATCACAATAGGAGGAGCACCACACGGCAATGTTATTATAGGACACAGAAAGAATACCTGTATAGGGATACAGATGAGCTGCTACACAAAGGGCTGTAATAAAGACAGAAAGGAAGGAATGTGGACGGAGAGATAGAAAAAGAGAAAGTCCTTGGTTTAAAACAGAGCATAGCTTGTTTAGTTGTGTGCTGACTGATACCTGGACCAGCTTTTCTTGCGTGGCAACCTACATTTCTGCCATCTCTGACCAGTGATACAAAAGAAGAAAAGAGAAAAAAAACACTAAGACATTCATGTTTGATGGTCCGCTCTTGGGATTCAATGCCACCGATTAGGAGTAACCAGAAGGCCTACTTATGAATAAAGCAGTTCTTGTGAGGAAGGTTATACGTTCCCTCCAGTGCTTTGACTGACAGCCTTTTTATGTCTCGTGTCTATACTGGCTGTCCACTCAAAGTAGGCTACACTGAAATTCTGGTCACAACAAAGGTGAATGTGGTTTTGTCCTCTTCTGTTTCCTGTTTGACCATTTGCAGCCTTTGATTTTGCAAGTTCAGATTGGTGTCCATTGTTTTTGAAGAGTTCCTCTAATGGTTTATCGGTTCTTCAGAACGATGGTGTCTGAGAATGGCTTTCTGTTGGTCTCAGGGTCTGGAAGAAACAAATTTACTGTACTTGGTGAGATACAATGATAACAGTAAAAGTTCAGATAACCTTTTGTAAGGACTCAAAGCAAAAAGTGCTTTCTAGGCTAAAAATCTATAATCTTCATAGTGTTTTCTGTTATTTGCAAAACTTCTATTTTTGAGGTCTCTTCTTTTTTCTTATTCCTAATTGACCGTTCCCTAAAACCTGTCTCTAATAGACGGGTTTCTGTGCGAAACGAGTTACTTTTTACTTGTTACAATTACTTTCAACTTGGCCCCTTGAGCATAAGATTGTGTGGGTGATTTAGGTTGCATAAGCTGAAATTTTCATGTTGATGACAGTAAATAAAGATTTCTTGTTTCTCACCTGTCCTGAGGTTCGAGGAGTTGGTTATTGCACAAGGCTTTGCAGGGCTGGTCTTAGACGTTGCTGCGCAGTAACCCCCCCTGTGGGTGCTCTGGAGTACTGCACTCTGAGGAGTTCTTGGCTTTGTCCTTGTTGTTGTTGGGCTCGTTGTCTTTGATGATGTCATACTGACGACAAAACAGGGCGATCACCCCTGGGAGATGGACATGATAATTATTTGTTAGAACAATAACGGCTGTTAAAATTCCCTTTTCCTTTGGTGTATTTTGGTAAGGTCAAGATCAGATATTTGACAGCAACCTTGCAGACAGAGCCAGGCTAGCTATGTCTCCCCGTTTCCAGTCTATGTGCTAAGCTAAGCTAATTCACAGTAGGGCTGTAGCGATACACTAATCTCACGATACGATACGATACACGATATTCAGCTCACGATACGATATATATCAC
>JAPMOB010243948.1:0-10394 GCA_029875015.1 Lepomis gibbosus | reverse complement strand
CTTTTTATATTACCACGATCAAAGGGGAAATGCATTTTTTATTGTACTTCACTCATTACAATAGAAATAGTGCCTACTCTGTAGTCAATCAAAAGAACAGGTTTGTTGACTAAAGCACCTGTTAAAATCCCAGATTGCCTTCATTATTCATCATTTGTCCCTTTTTTCTTCAAGCTTCCTACCCAAAAATACATTGTAAACATTTTGTAAATGTAAACCATATATTTTAGATGTTCTTCTATAAGCATTGTTAACCACATTTTTCCAAATCTTTTCCAAAAACAGTTTTTCAGCTCCAACCCAATTTTCCTTTCTTTAAAATGCCCTACGGTCACAACCTTGTTCCCATAGTCTTGTTTTCTTCCTATGTACCAACAAAGTACCAGTAGGAACTGCTAACTATTTTATTGGTACTTGATTGACAACCAAATTACACAGTTAATTGTGGGTCAAGGCTGAATTATTAGGCTGTGAGGCCAATCCTTTTAAAAATGATGAATGACTGCATTCTAGATTGACAGAACAGAACAGATCTGTACAGCATCTACCCGAACAGAATAGAGCTGTAGAGTATCTGTTGTACATACCACAATTTGACAAACACTGAAGATAAATAAACTCATAAGTTGTGGCTAAGGTTTCTCCAGTTTTCACATGATGCTGGCAAAAACTGCCAGTGTGTCTGGATCATTTATTTAATGAAAAATGTCCATTAAACTAGACATTCTCAAAAAAAAATTTTTTCACTTACCTGACCTTCTCTTGTATACATGTATTATGTTTGCTGATTATTCCCCACTCTTCCAATATAAAATGCAACAACTATGCCACTGTGGTGGTTTTCACTTAAAAAATTGTTTTACCAATAACTGGGGTAAATACAGTAAACTTTACAGGTCAACAGTCAGTGATACATATCTGAATCCTCTATTTTGATCTTTGTAAAGGTCATGGCCAAGCCACAAAGCTACTGATCAGTTATAATGGTAACTTCTCAGTCAACTGCTGGCTCAGTTTGACTCAGCAATTGGTCCAGAGCTGATAGCACCACATGAGTTGAACATCATTGGTCAGCAGGATCTCCTATGAATTCAGAATTCAGGTATAGGGGGTGATTAATGCCAAAAACAAGAAGCAGGAGGAGACTTTACTTGGGCGGGCCTCCGAGGTATCTCAACAGCCACCCAAGTAAATGTAGGCGACCCATTTTAAAATAATTTTTGATTGCAGTGCTGCTCAGCACATATCCGCTCTGCACATCCTCGGTTGCTTTTTCTCTCTCTGTCTCGCAATTACAGAGCTGTTTGTGAATTGAATGGTTAGTATCATAAACACTGCTGCACAATTCTATTTAACACAATGCTGTTAATGTCAGAGACCCATCTTCAAAAGCAGTTATTAGAATTGTGCCAAATTCTGTATGCCTGCTGTGAATTGCATACACCTCGCAGGAGGTAACGCTCTTTTATGCTGAGAGAAGTGGTGGATGCAAATCTCAGCAGGTAGCCTACAACATCTGTTTTGACAAATGCATTCATATGTTAAGGTCCTTTTCAGACACTTTGCTGATCACACTGTTTAAACGCGGTTAACGCCACTTGTTTTTGCTGAATCTCAAGAAATGGTAGGTTGTGTTGCTGTATTATTACAGAGACGCCATTTACCCCTTTTACAAATCAGTGTACCATCAAAATAATTTTGAAACTGTTAATTTAGGATAAAATACTACATAATGTTGCTTTAATCTATAACAATGCATCATATGTTATTAGTTGATCATATATTCTGTGTGTAAAATCGGAATCTGCAAATACATTACTGAAGCTGGCAACAACTACGTTCATTAGTAAACACATGGTGCAATAAAACCTATGCGAGTATTGCATTCTACATGTTTATGTAGAACGCAATATTTTATGTCTCATACACTGCAGCTGTGTTTTGGTTTTAGTGTTAGCCCGGCTATTTGTTACTAACAAAATAAAGTGAAAGCTGCTGTTTGTAGTATCTGTTTAGCTTAGTTTGCCGCGTACATTTAAATATGGTATATAAATTTAGCTGGTGGCTCAGGGACACATTGTGGATGTATCGCAGTGGGGATTTGAACCTAGGTCTCTCACACCAAAGGCATGTGTCTTACCCACTGCTCCACATCAGCCAAAAACAATTTGAACTGAACCAATAAAGAAAGAGTGTATCAATAAAATCCTAGTGAAACCTATCCGAACTGGTGAGGAAATATCCAGCCTGTCTCCATGTCCTGATTTTAAAATCTGGCCCAATTGAATTTGTTATTGAATAGCCCTGCTCTACATATTTTTTGTCTTTACTGGTAGTTTAATGCTTTAGTTTTTGATGACCCTGAAGCAGCTGGGAGTTTATAGAGAGAGACCGTCGGCTTTATAGGCTTATAAACTAGTCTTAAAATTTTAAATAAATTCTAAAAGAGACAAAAAGCAAATACAAAGACGCTAAAATAAGTATAATTTGTGTTCCTCTTTTTACTTGTTTTTGTCAAATGATATATAGTGCCTGACTATTATTAATTTATTCATTCATTCATTTATTCTATTTTCCCTGGCTCCAAGCTATTCACTTTTGTGGCATCAATCACCCTCCATACCTGAGCGCTCACACTGTGATTACCAACCCGCTCGCTTCATAAAGGAAAGGGCGCTAACCAGAAGCGTTACAATTACTTGCACCACATTTGTAGCTTTCACCACGAGTCACGGCACGAATTACGTAAAATTGTGTGAGAAGAACGGGACTAATGAACATGTATTTTAGGTAAGCCTATTTCTTTAATGTGTAAGGCCGGTGGTGATTTTGAAGGATGCGCTTCTTTCTGCGGCCGCTGTTCAGCATCAGCAGCGTGGATGTTCATGCATCCACATGTCTAACGCTGAAATGGCCTAAAGAGCCCACGTTTACGCTGTAATCTATACCATACCGATCAGCAGTGAATATTTGGTCACAGAGACACTGCTTCTCCTTCATCATTTCCGGATGTCTTTATAACGAACAAAAGGTTCAACAGCATCTGGTTGCATTAATCCTTCACATGGGGCTTTCTCTAATCCATGGGCATGTTCTGCCATAATGCTGCGTTGTAGCAAATACTGTAATTTATGGAGAAGCCGTCCACACCCGTAGTGTCCGCAGTAGTCTATAATTCAATGCAAAGCTGCAGAATGTCACGATTATATATTGAAACGGTTCCTGTGTAGTTTACTTTTGTATTACAGGCTGATTCACTGGCGCGTAGACTTCCTGTCGCCAAATTGACGAAAATCATAGCTATAGTTCCTTATCACACAGCGCTTGGAACCATGTGATCTGTTAAAAAACGAACTGTTTCCATCAAATCGCTTAAATCGATTACATGCAGCTAGGCTACTGTATCATTTCTGCATGTGTCAGTGGATGGCACAGGGAGGATCCCCGAGGAGCTATTGCTGGTTTTTCATAGGAAGGGACACCATGTGGAAGTCAGGAGACAAAACGGTCGCTAATTATTTGATCACATGTTTTCGTTTCATTATCAGTAGACAATTCATTTCAGTGAGGTATCTCAGGTTTTCTTAGCATCGCACACTCATCTGTCTGTCTGTTGTGCATCAGCTTCCTGAAAGCATGAGCAAACCGCTGCATAACCTACATAGCCTATTTGTGGTGTCTTGCGTGGTGTCTATACTGTTGCATGCTTTGTTTCCGATCAAATAGGCTCCATTATTGTGCATCGCTATGGTCAGACACCCACACCTGCGCTGACTACACGGCCATGCTTTATGGGCTCCGCAGAAGACCAGAGCTTTCATCGGGGAATTCCCAAGCTGCTAACCTCCGACTCTTACGTGTTTCAAAAGAGATTGAAACTGGAGCACTGGAGTATCAATCATAAAAACCCTAAAGATATATACTAAATAGAGAGCTTGAAGTAATTACTTACTTTCACAACATTGTGCTTCTCTTGGATTTATTCATATCCACAGATATGCCTTATTTTACATCATATATATTTATAATTGTTAAATATCCCTTCTAAACATGTTTAAATACATAACAATTATTTGGTTGAAATAGCCTAATATTTTATGTGTAATATGTTTTTTCTTATAATAATGATGTAGTGGTAACAATACAATAATAACAATAGCTGAAAATTCTAAATCTACTCCCTCTCCCTCTTTGGAAAATGTTTAATCTGGGAATATGGAAATAATTTTAATTTCAAATGCTGGACACAAGATGTCTCCTACTTGACTGAAGAGACTTCTCAATCTATGTGCTTCATTAGGGGGCAATGCTAGGGCAGCAAGGCCATGAAATAAAAAATCATTTTAAGACCGCAGAATATGAGGAAGATTAAATTATTTTAAGAGTTAAGGATGATTTTCTAATTTGTTGCATGATGCTTGTCAATAATCACAACCATGTATCAGAGACGCTGGAAGTCGTCACAGTTGGGGGTGCTGACAATAAGGGCAGTTTGACTTATGACAAGCGCACTGTCATGCCTCCTTAAAAAACTGTCACGCCGTTTGGCATTTTTTTAACGAGGCATGACAGTGCTACTGCGCAAGCTTGGAGAATGACGTATGACTCATAGAATTACTACAGTCATGCGTCACCACCCCGTTTTAACAACAAAGCAACTTTTGCATCTTTGAGTACAAAATTAAGCTATTTGTCAAAAAATATTTGGCGAACTATGCGGGTAATCAACATTGTAAGGAAATGACTCAGGCAAATATTGAATATCATAGAAACTGAAATATACATAATATAATATCAAAATACACCATAGGGGGGCTTTAAAACCAGATGCTATAAGCTGTTCACTGCATTTTTAGTCTGAGGTAAAACCATCACAGTGCACACTTGTGAGAGTGTGTCTCTGTGTGTAGGCTGTCAGTGAGCAATGACTCAGCATTTCCTGTCAAACCATGAGAGACCTATCAGTCCCCATCAAAGATTGAGCCTCATCACTTTCTTTTATCTTATCACAGCTGCAACATGCTGTTCCCTGATGTCAGTGATTTAATCTGTCAACAATGGTGTATGAAATGACACTGATTTCAATCAGTCTTGTCTGATGCACAGTGTAAAATCACAGAGTGTACCTTATGTGGAACATCAGAATTTTTTTTAATGACAGTCATTTCACGGGAGTTCTGTCGCTGTGGTGACAAGCACAGTGCAGAACTAATGCAGTCTAATTTGAAGAGATTGGCTGACCCAGTTCACAGAAACAGATGAGGCCAGAGCAGGATAAAGGATTCACCAATCCTCCACGTGCAGTATTATCTGCATAAAGTGACAATTGAGCCATGCAACTTTTTTAGCAGTAAAATCTCAGTGGCACCTATCATGTGATAACATACCACACTGGCATTTCTGTTGGCATATTAGTCTTTGCATTGCTTTTTTATCTGCAAGGTCAGCTGCCTGTTGCAGTACAAGCAGTTTTGTTTAGAACTGCCATCAGCTTCTATCAGTAGTAGAAGTGGGAGAAAGAAACGATTCTTAGATGCATCGCAATGCAGTCGTGGAAGATTATTAATCGATTAACAAATGTCTAAAAATCGATTATTTAAATGTTAATTGATAACGTGATGTTGACGGAACGTAAAAGGCGGAAATCGCATAAGCGCAGCGCCCGGACCATCTGTGGAGCGCACACAACAGAGTGTCCCCCTGTATTCGCCACCGCTGTAGAATGAATAACCACCCCAAAATGTCTCACAATCATTAATATCAATGCACAAGTAATTATTTTAAGTCGCACACTGCGAGCATGGTGACACTCGATGCTCAGCAGCTCTCTGCGTGTCCTGTGTGTGAGGCCGAGCGAGTGAGAGAGAGCGAGCGGCAGAACATGATGGTGAAAGTTAGCGGTGAAATATATTAGCAGTAAGTTTCAGTCTGGTAGTAAACGTGCAGGGTCACTGTTTGTCTGTTAATAAAAGTCTGTAGTTTCCCCAACAGCTGGAAAAGTGAAGGCTCTTAGCGCTAGCTAACATCTCCCTGTACAAGGGCTTGCTGTCTGTCCCCCCATCCCTACTTTGGGGACAGAGCCTTCAGCGTCACAGCAGCCCCCACACTCTGGAACTTCATCCCATAGAGATCTGAAATGCTCCCTGTCAGGAATCAAAAATATACTAAAACCCAGTTCTTTACCCCAGGCATTCAGTCCTGAATGACTTTTTGTTGTTCTGTCACTGTAACTATGTGCAAAGCGTCCTTTGGACCCATGAAAGGTTCTAAAAACATTTATTTATTTATGTAATGTAAGCTAAATTAGTAAAAAAGTAATATTAAATATCAGCTTTTTTTCATTACTAACTAACCTACTAGTCAAGGGTTGAGAACATCAGGCACAAGCTTAGACTAACCTGGTGTAGCCTACAGCTCTGTCCTGCATACATACTGTGCATCCTGGTAATTATATTTCAGTTTTCAGGAGTCTGACAGCTGGTTGTTAAAGAAATGAGGGACCATGGTTGATGAAGTAAATTAGGGATGCAAACTTGTCCTTTTAAGCTAATTAGGAGATGTTTCTTTTAGATTTTAATAGGAAAAATTAAATGCTTAGTAATTATCCAGGGATCCTGTATAGAAAAAAATGATGCATCAAGATGCATCGATAAACGTTTTATAATCGAATCGCAGCCCTCTGAATAGTAAATCGAATCGTGACAACTCTGGACTACATCTCTTGCTATTAGATATTAACCTTTGTGATTTTCCGCTCGCCGCTGTTATAGATGTTATAGCCTAGTTATATTCTAAACACAGCTTGAATGTAAATGCAGCATACAATTTACAAAAAAAGACTGACTATAGTGTTTTATAGGCAGTAATAATAGCCTCATAATGTCGGTTAGTTCTCACTGTTCTGCTTGTTTTTTCGGACTCCATCGGGGATCCAGAGAGTAATACATAGTAGCTACAAAAGTTTGAAAGTCTTAAAGTAAAAGTAGGCTATTTATTCGAATTCCAAAATTCATAGTATATTTTTACCCAACAAAAATGTATTGGCCTAATGATCACTTTTACTAAAAAAAATACACAGCACTGGAAAAGTTATAGCTGGTCAAAAAGCACAAGAGAGAGTCGCATGCGTTCTTGAAGGGACCGCAGAACACCTTTATCACAGGGAAAAACTAGGCTACTGGATGATCATGTAGCAACACAAAACGTATGAGCGGTGGCTTTTATGCATATTGACTTCATTCAAGTGGATCGCTGTCAGATAATGACCCGTCAGATGCAGAATCGACCCAGGACACATCGCTCAGCCCCCACCGTCAGACTTTCCTTCACTCACTGTGCTGAGCAAGTGTAATGTCTGTAGTAGGAAAGGTATTGCCATTAGCAACATAGAATGTTTATCTAAACGCATGACATGAACAGCGCTAAAATGACTGTATTCTCTATAGGGGTAAATTTTATCTGCTGGCGCCTATAAATAGGTATAGGTATAAATGCCCATTTTTTAAAGCTGGCTTTATATTGACATTTTTCAACAATAAGGGGGTGCTATATAACACACTTTCAGGAAAAGTCAGAGACTTGGGTACATGTTATATTGAAACAAAGATACATACAACCAAATTTGACCAGTTAGCGGTTCTAGTGTTAAAAATGAATCAACATTTCAGTCATTGTTCCTTTTGAGGCACGACTGAACCAACCACTCCCACTCCATTTGCCTATGGACAAGTATAGCCTGATGAGATCAGATCTCTTACTGTCTGCCATTACGTGGTGCCTAAGTCACATGACCCTATTCCCATAAGATTTGCACAATCCCTCATTGCAGCTTGTCTGTGACTGAGTTTGGTCCCTAAGCTCATCTGGCATACTATCCGTCACATTCTGAGCAAAGAACGAGAAAATAGTATGTATAAAAGTACGCAGAAACAGGAACACTGGTGTCATTCATGTCGCGAAATAATGGTGGGAGTGGGAAAGCTAGTTCCTGGAAAGTGTGAATAATGCACGACATCCTCCCATCACATCTAACCTAAAGAGCCGGAGGAACTGTGTAACTTTGAGATCAGGGTTTCTGGTTCAAGCTTTGCCAGCAGCTGTCTAAGTCTCATCTCACATGCCCACGGATGTCTGTTCTTGAACAAGTTGACTTTCAGACAACTCTAACATGTCTGGAATCAAAGCCCCCTATTGGCTGGATTTCTAGGTAATTTCATCCAGTTGGTTTCACCATCAACAGGAGGTGTAAAGGTCACATGTGTTGTCATGTCTGTGAGATTAAGAGCAGGAGGTTAATGTATGTACATTCAACACTTTGCTTGGACACGTGTCTATGTCTCTGTGCTATATTACTTCATCCAACACAGAGCATTTGACACATGTCAGTATTTGACAACCATCAATAATTCTTCCCATGTGCACATGTCGAACATGGCTTAGATGAACAGTTGTGATGTTGATTTCGATGAGTTTTATGTTATCTTTTCTGTTTATGTTCTGTGTAGCTAGTATGCCTACTTATCAACCACATTCGAATAGCTAAAACTACTTTGTCTAAAGCAGAATTTCTAAAATGTGCCAAGCATATGATTGTGAATTCTGTTTAGACAAAATAAATAATAAATTAAAATATAATAGACCTACACATGGCTGCTTTGGCCCCCTTTTCCCCCACTCTATGAATTTTATTCTTATGCTATTTCATTACTTGGTAGGAGAAGGCAATATAGATCAAATCTTCTATGATATAATTTTATGCTGTGATGTCAATATTCAGTATATCATAGTACTATAAATCTTTCAGAAAAATGAATTAAGAAACCGCAAAGAACCAAACTAGTATGTTGGGGTTGGCTTATCCAGCAAATGAATGACTGAGAGTGGTATTGATCTTGTCATGTAACTCTTTACTTTAGCAGACCCTCTTTTCAGAACAAGGACTCAAGATCAGGGAGTGAAGCAGGACCCAATTTAAAGGTGCTGTTAAGTGCATTTAATAGTTTGCCCAGTTCCACATGGAGTGGAGTTTGCAGTCCAAAATTTAGTTTACCAGGTTCTGTTAATATGACGTTGAGTGTCTGCATAGTGGATGTGATCACACATGTATGTTTGCATACGGTCTTTGCCATCATAAATTTTGGGCTGCACATAGGCAGGTCAGGAAAACGCATTCACGCTCATTTCATATACGTAAATATTGTGCTTTAATAGCGCATATTCCAAAACCTAATTAAAATGTATCAAATTACCAAAAACAACTTGCAACATGGTGAACTTGCCGCAGGAGGGTCTGGGGTCCACTTTCCACCTGATTTGTCTGAATCGAACACTGTATTCGAAAGCAAGTATTAACGAAACACCTATAACACCTGAATAATGCCTGATAGAGCAAAGCTAGACAAAGTCAAGTGGCTGTGCTTTGTCAGTGCTAAAGTAATGTACTGTACATCCAAACATCATTTTACTGACGTAAACAATTATTAGTCTGTTGACAGAAAAGAACTTTAACTAAAACAACTATTTTAAAAATCGATAAATTCCACAAGCAAAACTATCAAATATATGCTTTTTCACAATGTCAAAAGTGAGGATTTGCTTCTTTCCTCTGTTTTATATCACTTTAACCTGAGTATCTTCAGAATCTGTGATCGACATGGATCCACTGTTTTTATTGTGTATAGTCTAGGAAAATGAAACAACAGATTAAATAGTAATAAAAATATACTATTAATGCTGCTCTGTATCATCAGATCCTCTTGTCATATGACAGCTTGTGATAGATACTTTGACATACTGTTACTATGTACTGGCTAACTTCCTCATAACAGTCTCCTGATGAATATTTATTCAAAACAGGGAAAGAACAGCACTGAATAATTTGACTATTGTGCAAATGTACTTTCAGCTGTAGTTCAAGCAGAAGTAGAGTGTATTTGTCGTAGCAGAGTATCTGTACTCCCCTTCTGTTCCTGTCTTGACTGTCATTTTGTTTTTATGGAATATATAAAAGTGGACGGAGAGAAGAAAAGAGCAGACAAAAGAGATGCTTCATCGCCATAGAGGTGAGGGTTAAATGAGCACCGCTGTCTGTTGCCTGTGGGGCTAGTTGATGTTTGCTCTCCAAGCTGCAGCCAAGCAGAAGCTCATTATTGGGTCAGTGCTTACTTTGTCCCATCCCATTAATTCCCCACAGTGACAATGGGGCCCTGGAGGGTTGGATTACCCTGCCTACTGTGGTTATGATGACTGCTGCACTGGGAAGACTGGAATTGGCTAAAACTACAGACAGGAACTCACCTGGGTGCTTGTAGATACTAGGGGTGCAACGGTTCAACAAGCCCACGGTTCGGTTCGTATTGCGGTTTCTGGGTCACGGTTTCGGTTCGGTAACAGTG